>MSTJ01000656.1:0-11043 GCA_001956345.1 Ramalina peruviana
CAGGATATTATGTTGCAATTGCAGGATATTATGTTGCAATTGCGGCGCCGAGATCGACGGAACGACAGCTGCGGGTGCGCTTTGCAATGATTGCATCAAGCTTACTGTCGACATATCGCAGGGCATACCGAAAGAGGCTGTCATACTCACATGCCGAGACTGTGAAAGATGGCTTCAACCTCCTGCTCACTGGGTCACAGCATCTCCAGAATCAAGGGAGCTGTTGGCCCTTTGTTTGAAAAAGCTGACCGGCCTGCAAAAGGTACGGATCGTTGATGCCAGCTTCATCTGGACCGAACCACATTCCAGGAGGATCAAAGTCAAGATTGTCGTACAGCAAGAAGCCTTTCAAGGAACCATCCTACAGCAAGCATTCGAAGTCGAGTATGTRGTCAACTACAAGCAATGCCCAGATTGCGCCAAATCCTTCACCGCCAACATATGGAGAGCTGTCGTCCAAGTCCGGCAAAAAGTCCCCCACAAACGCACCTTCCTCTACCTCGAGCAGCTCATCCTAAAACACTCCGCCCACAAGGAGACCATCAACATCAAGGAGGTCAAGGATGGGTTGGATTTCTTCTTCGCGCAGAGAAACAGTGCAGAGAAATTCGTTGACTTTCTCAATTCTGTCACCCCGGTCCGGAAGAAGACCTCTCAAGAGCTCATCTCGATGGACATCCACACCTCCTCYAAGTCCTACAAATTCACATTCTCCGTCGAACTTGTCCCCATCTGCAAGGATGACCTGGTCGCTYTACCGATCAAGCTCGCCAAGCAGAGTGGAAACATCGCTCCCCTAGGSCTCTGCTACCGTGTCGGAACTTCTATCAATATTATCGATCCSCAGACTTTACAGACTGCTGATATCTCGACTCCGMTCTAYTGGAGATCGCCCTTCAACTCTCTTGCCGACGTTCAAGAGCTCGTCGAGTTCGTCGTCATGGACATTGAGCCGACAAAAATACAAAAGGGACGATTCCACCTGGCAGAGGCGACCGTTGCCCGAGCATCTGACTTGGGAGTCAACGATACCACATATTTCACCCGCACCCACCTTGGCGGAGTGCTTCACCCAGGAGATACCGTCACGGGCTATCATTTGACCGGTACAAACTTCAACAATCCCAATTATGAAGCCATGGAGCAGAGCAACACGTATGCCGGAGGGATCCCAGACGTAATCCTTGTYAGGAAATCATATGAGCGGAAGAGAAAGAACAAGTCTCGCAACTGGCGACTCAAACGCATGAACAAGGACGAAGGCGAGCTTTTGCCGAAGAAACAGGACCAGGATCGGATCGAAAGAGACTTTGAGATGTTCTTGCGGGACGTTGAGGAAGATACCGACCTGAGGAATACAGTCGCTCTCTACAAGGCGCAACGAAAACGAGAACGCGACAAGATGGAAGGTTTGGAGACGGCTAGTGCGGCTGAGACGGACGAGACTGGCGATGAYGATATCCCCCAGATCGAGATGGATGAGCTGCTGGATGATTTTGATGAGCTCAATGTTGATGAGGATGGTCAAGCTAGCGGATAGAAAGCCGGCAGCCTGGCGAAATCAATGGCTATGGAGAYATCCGTTCTCCTTCAGAATATCTTGCTCAAGACTCGCTTGACCTCGTCCGGTTGCTCCAAGGCCTTGGGTTCCTTTCTTTGCACCTGGTTCTGCCTGAATCCTTTATGTTCGTGATCCAAAGCCTTGCTCTGCCCCTGGTCTCCGTRTCCGCCAGCTTCATCCCTTTTCCTCTTCTTTCTTTTCCTCGTTTCCTCCATTTTGGTACTCTGCACCCCGATTAGGAAGGCTTGCCTCTCCCTCTTCTCCCTCTGCACGCCCACCCTGACCTTCTCYTCCCTCTCCCTTTCCTCCCCTCGTGCAGATTGCATCAAGTCAGGCCAGGTGAAACCCTTCAGATACTTCAGGCTCCACACGTCGTCCCTATACCAACGGCCTTTCTTCCTCGCGCCCATGCCACCCGCTCCCAACCCTTCAGCAGTGGTACGCCCATTCAAAGCATCCACGCACGCCTTGGCATGACGCTTGTGGGCAAATTCGATCCACCCGTCTGTGTACTGGCGCTTCTTGTTGCCGTGATGGATGTGTACGCGGTTGTGGTAGGTCGCGGGCGGTTCCGGGGTTAGGAAAAGATTGGTGATGGGCCCATGGATGGAAAATAGATGGCGGAGGGTCTGTGGTTTAAGATAAGGTGGGAGCCGAGAGAGGTAGATGACGCCAGGCTTCTTTTTCTTGCTCGTTGCGCTTTTCTTCGGGATTTTCGAGATGGTCGAGATCGCAAGCGTGGGAGCAGGTGTTTCTGCTTCCTCTCCTCGGCGATATGATCACCTTGCTCACTGTTCGAAGAGCTGTGCGATAATTTCCTTTTTTTCGTCCTCCGCTCAACTAGACCGGCAGTCCTACTATCCTGGACATCGGCCAAATCATCACTTTGAGCATCGCTTTCGTCATCTGATCCCGCATCCAGATATTCATTGCGCTGGAGTGGCGCCATGCTCTCCAGGATTGTACTGTAAGTTTGAGGCAGAAAAAGACCTAGTCGGCGCAGTACCCCGGCTTTGTCCAAAAAATCTCACTCATAAATTCGCGTTTTCGCCACGCAGGGGTTACCGGCTCAGTGACGCCACCGGCTTAATGACGGTTTTTTGGATTTTTTGAGTATATCACTACTTATTATATATACTATAGTTATAAAAGGGAAAACGGATCTCTATTTGCTCTATATAAATAAATTAGTCGGTCTATAGAACCTTCTAATCGTTAAGGTCCTTTTAAAGCTCCTTATTATACGTTTTGAGCCATTTACGGTTTTTAATAATACGTTTCTTAACCCGTATAACAATAGAAGTTTTGGCTCTATCCAATCTTTTTTAAGCTAGTTAAACCTTATTTTCGTATTTCGTTTTTAACGACTATTTAATATATTTAGCCGTTATACTCCCTATAAGACGGAGTTAATATTACCTTACTTTATACGAGCTTTAAGTGGAATCGTTTTACTACTTTTCCCGGCAATAAATCCATTAACGGACTTAAGCTCCTTATTACGTTTAGCCGTTTTATAGATATTTATTAAATTACGTTTAAATAGGTTATTCGTATATATATTTACCGAAGCCGTACGCGTATACCGCTTAAGAACCGGTATAAAATTTTCGTATACTTAATCGCCTTTTATTTCGAGTAACTTGCTTATAAATAAGTTATATACGATAATATTTTTCGGCTTTGTAAATATACGTATAAATAAAGGACCGTTTAAAACTTCAGGTTTAAGCGTATATTACCGGCGACGATCGTTTTTTTCGCGTATTGGATTTAAAACGATATTTAAATTCCATAAAATAAGGCTTATTTTTTTAAAAAACGAGATTATTATCGATTTTTTAAAAATTTACGTACGAATAAAATAGATATAATTAAGGAAATTTAAACGGTTAAAATCGTAATCTCCTATACGGACGGCTTTATTAACGGCTTTAATATAATAATATTTAAATAATTAAAAGTAATTAACGTTTAATAATTAAATTTATAATATAGCTTTAATTAAAAAGATAAAAAATTAAATTATATTTTAAATATAATAATCGTAAAAAGGTTTAATAAAGTAAATATCGGAACCGTCGAAAATCAGTATCCTTTAAGCTTTAATACGGGTTTTACGATTATAATAATCGAAGTATTAAAGTTATTCTAAATATAAATTACCGTTTAAATATCCGGACTTATTATAACCGATAAGGTAATTATTAAGGATTTAGGTATTACCTTATTTATAAAGTATTTAATTTTTTTTAAGAACTAAATACGGCGGGATTACTTTTTTAGAAATATTAATATATTTAATTAAAATAATAAAATTACGATTCTTAGCGTTTTTTAAAAAAAGCGTACGGTTTACGTATTTTATTATTATTATATAAGTTATTTTATAACCTATACGGAAGCTTATTTCGTTTATATTCCAAATATTTTTATTAATAACTCCTAATTTATCCCGCTTTTATTTAAAACGCTTAAAATATATAATAACGATATTAATATTATATAAATCGAGTTTTTAAAAAATAATAAATTATTACTTTCGTATCCGGTATTTAGGGTATTATACGAGGAATTTAATAACTTAGTTAAATCCGAAGGGCTTATAAAAAACGGACGTAAAAATATTTATTAATTTAATAAATTCTATAGCTTTACGGATATAAAAGATACGTATTTAAACGTATAAATCGTCTAAGGTATTAACCTATTCGTATAACGATTATTCTTGGTCCTTTATAAGGCGTTAATTAATAGGTTTTTTCGTATTTCTCGAGCCGGCTCCTTATATACGTTTTTGCAAAAGACGTAATTTAATATCGTATTAGATAGTTACTTTGGTAATATCGGGGAAATCACCGTTTGCGAAATCTTCGAGAGCCTGCTCTATACGCTCCTTTTGATCAAAATATTCATTAGACATAATGGTGGTGGTAATAAGTGGGTGGTTATGGATGAGTTGATTTTGAAGAAAAAACCGTCACTGAGCCGGTGACGTCACTGAGCCGGTAACCCCTGCGTGGCCAAAACGCGAATTTATGAGTGAGATTTTTTGGACAAAGCCGGGGTACTGCGCCGACTAAAGTGCGGGTCCGGACTTGGCAAAACCCGGGCGCCCCAAGCTGCCCGGGGCTTCGCCACCACCACCACCGCCTTCTTTTGTGCTAGGTCATTGCTTACAACATCTTGATGTTTCTTTCCGCTGAGTCTTCCATTCATTTTCGACGGCAATATGATAGAAATCTCGTCTTTGGGTAAGGAGGTTATTGTAGCCCGTCTGGTGAGTTGAACTGTCCGGCATAATAGCCACCAAGGAGGGAAAGGATCCAAGCGTGCAAGTGTGCAATGCGTGATGGACGACCTGATTGTAAATCACGAATTACGGATGGGATTTGTAGGGGACCTTTGCGGTGCGCTATATATTATGCTTGTTGCGCCCGCCTACGCTCACAAAGCACCAATGCCACTTGACAGTCACGACTATCATGAACACCACCACCTTGGATATCCTCGAGCTCGCGATCATGAAGGCTTGACCTGATCCATGTCGAATGGCTGTCACAACAGGGGCACCAAATTCTGAGCCAAGAGAGATTTGGTGCCCAGCCTGTTGGATACGGTACCTGCATTTCGTCATCCATACGCGTAATTGTCCTTTACCCGCGCTGACAATGGGGCATCAGGCTCGTTATGTCCTACTATGAGGAGGGGTGAGCTTGGCCTTGAAAGCTCGAAGTCGTTGATGTGCGCGAAAGACTGTGTCGAGACGGCATTGCTTTCTCGTCGATATGAGGGCCACGTTGATGGATGAGAGATAATCGCTTGTCCTGAAGACGGGTCCTCGGAGGGACCAACGGTACCAGAGGAACCTTTGCCAGAATGCATGACAGGGACTGCTTCCATTTCCCTTTCCATGTGGCTCTCCTCCTCCTCGAAGAGAAGCTCAAGATGATTAGAATCTTTCTCCATAGGAAGTTTCGTCGGTCGGATCGTGATCTTCTTTGCAAAGGTACTGGTGTGGCGGACACCAGCAGCAGTATTCTGCAATGCGTTGTGAGCAGGCCGGCTGTTCTGGGCGAGGACTATCATTTCCGTCACGGAATCCCAACAGGCTGATGATTTGCTCCTGCCCACTGTCCATGCCGTGTGTAGAATTGCAAAAACCATGTGTAAGAGCAGAACAAGCATTGCAAGTACCGATATGATGGTATGCCGGTAGCTCAAACCACTTATGGAGAAACTCACACTCAGCTCGTTCACGTTGGAATCCATCCATTCTGGTCTCTTGATGGCGTCTTTCCCTTGCAACAGGAGCTTATTGAAATCTTGCTTCCTCTCATATTCATTCAACACCCAATCGAATGGATCGCCGTCTGTGCTGTACATTTTGTCGATATTCACTCTCGAAAGACCATCCACAAACACGCTCCCTAGAACTGATGTGAACAGATCAGTCCGATCTTGCCGCCAGTCCTTGACGATAGAGTCTGAATCAAAGTCCAAGCCGTTCGTCAGCCCAACGCTTAGCAGAATACTTTCGATTGTTGTCGGCCTCCAATCAAAATATCCGGGACCCTCAATTGGAGTTGGTGGAGTCAATGTCCTAAGCCAGGAAGGATTGACAACAATAGCATTTCGCTTACTCTGGAGATCCTCATTCAGGATGGTATCACCTTTTTTAGGATATGGCCTGTCCCACGTAACGTTCTTGGGATACCATCCCTCCCAGAATGAGTACGCATCTGTGTGAAGATGCGCAGGTATCCAGGTCGCTTGGATAGAGCACCCAATGATGAGGCGAGATTGGCCGTCCGAGGTCCAAGGAGACTCTAGGACTACCCCAGTACTTACGCTCTCAAAGCTATCTGGAAGAGGAATCCATGTCGAACGGAGGTGATTAGCTGCATGATTAGAGAGGGAAGAATTGGTCAGATCCTGTGAGAGAAGAGGCGCATGCAGGTCGGTGCCGATGGGAAATTGAACAGTGTGCTCCGTGGCCTTCAGCACCTGCGCCGGCGAGCATCTGACGCCAACGTTCGCATTGAAAACATTGGATGATACCGCCTTACGGTCCTCAACGTTCTCGCCTCGAAAGTGCTTTGTTGATGTCAGGGTGCTCCACCAGTCTTGCATCAACTGGTCTAATACCAGGGAGACAGACAAATGGGGTGAGACGACGAACGTGTCACCTGGCCCAATGCCCAGCGCTATCGTACGTACGTCCACGGGCCGAGCACTATCTCGACGCCAGTAGTAGTTACTCCCCGAAAGTTCTTTCGCGTACTGGGGCACGACCGCGTCGAGGAGACTTAGACGGTCAAGCTTGGCATAGTGTGACCATAAAGAGCGATAGCCTCCGCTTGGACAGACACCGTAGCGGGTAGCATTTGTAGATGAACAAATTTCACTGAGGCCGGGACTCGCATCGATTACAGCAGGCCAAAATTCGTCGTTAGTGCCATTCAAGTAGAAAGAAGTCCCCCCTGCAGGCCAATCCTGTTGTTGTGGTACCAGTAGAACGGCGCAGGATGGGCCCGCGAGTAAAGCGAGCGCACCGGCACATAACAAGAAAATAGCCAGCTGTATCTTTCTGTATTTTCTGGGACCTCTGAATAAGCTCCGCACGCTACCGAAGACCTCGGAAGACCAAAAGAAGCTCAACTTAGTGAAGTCCATCCCAGCGCCGAGCAGTCCAAGTGGAAGACCATCACCATACAGCAACTCGTCCCTCACGAGCTGGAAGATTATGGTTGCAAGACTTGCTGTTATTAGCAACTCCTGAATCTTCGCGGCAGTCTGAAGTAACGCGATGTTGAGGGTCTCTGAGCCAATGAGACTGTTGAAGTCAATACCAACGTATAGTTGCCGAACATTGATCGCAATGATCGCGACTGAGACCAAAGTGGGCAGTATATGCACACAGCAACGACTCAAAGCGGTCCAGCGAGACGTGCTGAGCACAATCTTCTTCTCCTCGCTTCGGTGCCTACGGCCACGCATCCACGAGGTGAGTTCATTGATTGCACCCAAGCCGGTACTGCGAAAGAAATGCTGCCAAAAAGGAGTTGACGTGGAATCAGCTTGCATCATGAATTACTGAAGTGGATTTGAATTTCAAAGAAAGCGAGCAACAGTATCGACGCATCACGACAGACTATTTCTAAGTTACGTGCTGCTTTGGCAGTGCAAAGAGAGGCTGCACGCTGCATATCGCTTGGAGGGTGACATCGTTTCGACGAAGACTTTCAAATGGAATCATGACGAGGGCGTAGACGCTGAAAGCAAGACTGCCATTGGTCGCTGTCGATTTCGACCTCACCCCAAGCCAATCTGTCCTCCCAAGGCCATGCCAATCGTTTCAAGTCGGCGCTTGGCGGGAAGGGCGGTATGGCAATTGTCACGGCTTTGTCCTAGCCATGCACTTGGACAGAAACCCTACATCTTCGGACAGCTTCGCTTATTCTGAAACAGCGATGAGCGCACAAGCTACGGGCCGAGTCTTCCTTATGAGCTTGTGTAGCTTGGAAACAGGAGAAGATTCCTCAAACCTAGGGTTGCAGAGAGCATGGAAAGAAGAGGCACACGGTTGAAGCACGTTCCTTTTGAAGCTACGACGCTCAAAGATCCCCAGATCTATTGTTGCCTCATGGCGGAGCTCGCGAAATGGAGGTTGAAAGATTTCGTCCTGAGTGCATTGGTCGAGTCAGACAGCAGTAGTCATGCAGTGTGATGGCACACCAGCTGTGGTGGGCTGGTGGCCGCCAGTAGCCTCGGCGCTTAAGACAAAAGGTCTCCGGCGGCTGAGGCGACCCGGTTCGGGGAAACTATGGGGAATTAGCTAGGCCCCTTCTGTCAGTTTCTACCTAGGTGGAAAATTGAGTATGTTCTAGGGTCTGCTCAGGGTACCTTTTTCATGCCTACCTAGTGGCAATGGCTTGCTTCAGGCTCCCATGGTGGTGATGAGGTATGACTTGGGACTTCCGATGTGAGCGACGTGATGCTGGGACGCCTCGACGAGACATTGATGAGAATCAATGGCTTCCGGTTTTGGCGCACATCATCGTTTAGCATTCTGCTATTCTTTTCAGTGATCTGGTACCTGGGCTTCTGGTATCTTTCAAATGTTTCTGCTGTCGATCCAACCTCCTACTTCTTTGACAAAGCCAAAGGATATAAACGCATGTATTCCTTAAAGCGAGAAGAGCAAGCTCTGACATTCATCCAAACCGCCAATAAAGCGAATGACCCTCCTCCGGCTTCCCGCGAGTCCCCTTTTATGTGTATTGGAATTGCCACGGTTGCCCGAATGTCTGAGAAGCAATACGTCGAGGCTACTGTGGGGTCACTGTTAGAGGGCCTGACTGAAGCCGAACGCGCTCAGATATATCTTATCCTTTTCATTGCTCATACGGATCCGTCGCGTCACCCTATATATCAGGAGCTGTGGCCCCAAATCGTCTCAAATGGGGTGCTAGCGTACAATGTATCGGACAATGACCTGAAGCAGTTGCGCGTGTTCGAGGAGGAGCACCATCCGCGCAACAAGAGCATGTATGATTACGGGTACTTGCTCCAAAACTGCTTGCGCACGGGCGCAGAATGGATCTCTATCATCGAGGATGACGTGATTGCAAGAGCTGGGTGGTATAACATGGCCCGTGTGGCTCTGAGGGAAGCGCAGAACATCTCGAGAGGCGGTAGCTGGCTATACTTGAGGATGTTCTATACCGAGAATCTGCTCGGCTGGAACGGCGAAGAGTGGCCACGCTACTTCAGCTGGTCGCTACTTTTGTTCGCCACAGTATCATTCGGACTCCTGGGATCGCGTGCTCGTTCACCCTTGCTGCGACGGCATCTCTCGAACTCAGACATTGCGACTCTCAGCTGCGTTTGTCTGCCGGCGTTCATCGGTCTCTATTTCATGGCTGGGCGGATGACCATGCAGCCTCCCTCTCCAGGTGTGAGATCAATGCCACGCTTCGGTTGCTGCTCGCAAGGCTTCATCTTCCCTAGAAGTATTGTCCCAACGGTCATCCAAAGGGTTGGACAGGCAATGAACGAAGATTATTACATCGATATGCTCTTCGAGCGTTTTGCAGATGCAAGGGATCTTGGTCGCTTTGCTCAATTCCCCAGCTTACTTCAGCATGTGGGTCTTCAAAGCTCAAAAGGCTGGGGGTATGACGGTGATGCTGCGTTGACGTGGAATTTCGCATTTGAGCGTACGATTGACAACAGATAGCAAATATTCCCTGTTCAATCTACTGCAGCGACTTCGACCAGAGACGTATCTGGTTGGTGGTACCAGGAGCAGGGATATGCCTCGAGGGGTTTTGGGTGCCTCCTGCCTAGGCACGGTAGGCCGCTGCTCCGGTCAGGATTGCGTCAGCTCCCCGCTAAACCCGGCCGAACCAAGTGTCTCCCGCAATTTTAACACGGCGTCCACCTTTACACGGACCTATACGCCCACGAGATTACCTCAGTGAGCCATGACCCGAGTGCTGCCGTGGCTTGCTGACGGCAGTACCAAGAAAAGCGAAAAGCTCGACCGGCCTCCGCCAACAAAGCGTCTGAAGGCGGAGCGTGACCCCAGTGCTGATCCCACATCTACTGGCAAGTCCAGGCCTAGACCTCATGCTTCCATCAAAGACGAAGCAGGCCGTGCAGCTTCTTCCTCTCCTCCGCCATCGCAGCCACCCCAGCAGTCCCCACTCCGACTGGGTCTCAATGGCGATGACATTTACATCATGGTGGAGGATGAATTCCTCGCGACCGCTCAAACCTTCACCAGACATCTGCACCATGCAGAGTACCAGCGCCTAAAACGCCTTGCCAAAGATCGCAACAATGGAGACATCCCAAAGGTCAGTCGACCGACCGATGGGACGACCGCTATGCGAGAGGAGTTGAGGAAGAAGAAGCAGGCTGAGGAGATTGGGGCAAGGACGAAAAAGGGCGTGGAGGATGCGCTGCCGCCGCAAAGGCGCAGGGCCGTCAGCGATAGCGATAGCGAGGTCGATGTGGTCGTCGCTAAGGACCATGAACCGTGGCAGGGCACCCACTTGCAGTCCTTCATGACCGCAAGTCCTCAGAACTCCAAGAGAAGCCTGGTGGGGCTGCAGGGCCTAAGCAGCAAGACGCGGGCTGCGGCTGGGTTCACGAAGGCGCCGAAGCAGTCACCTGCCGAATCCCAGCAGAAGACCATCTTTCCGACTGAGAAGGTTGTGGAGGAGCAAGCGAACGACGAAGGGTCAGATACCGATGATCTCGATGCTCCGGCAAAAGCAATCGGAGGGAAATCTCACAAACTTGTCAAGGTAGGCGAAGTGAAGTCAGCTTCTTACGATGACAAAGTGGGGAGTCATCATGCCCAAGTCCGGGCCCGGTTGAAGGCAAGACAGGATGAGGAGGCTGAAGAAAGGAGCAAGCAAGCAGCTGCCCAATCAGCCAGACGCGATGAGATTCCTGTATTCCTCGTGTAG
>MSTJ01000660.1:0-16153 GCA_001956345.1 Ramalina peruviana
GCGGTCCTCATCCACACCTGAAATGCCTCATCTTCATGCAGCAGCGGTGGAGGATTATCTTGAGTGTAGCCATTCTGCCACCTCAGATGCCAATTCGGCGGGACGGCTATGTCGGCCAGGTTATACTTGGTCTTTTTGTAAAGCTCTTTGTCGGTGCTCCACGCTATGCCATTTTCTGTCATGTTATAGGTCCGGTTCTGTTGGGTGCTCTGGTGGACGTTCAGCTGGAGAGGACTGGTGAAAGTATCGTTGAATTGGGAGTTGGCGATCAGACCGCATGGATAATACGGCTTGCCGTCGGGGGACAGGCGTAGCGGGTCACAYGAGCCTCCTTTGACGGTACTGGCGGGTACAGCATCACCTTTGAGCTGGTTGGTATCAAGCGACTTGACATAGCGACGGTGGTTCTGATAGAAGTTGGTCAGGCGGTAGTACATGTAAACAGGTGGATGAAGATCCTCTGGAATGTTGAAAGTCACCGAACAGACTTGGGTGTCCACAGGCTCGGTGTTGGGCCAGTACTGTTTCTGGGTGGTAGTCTGCTTCCATTGCGGGGCCACATTGTTGACGCAGGGTGCAGAGCCGGTGCCTTTGAATGTAGATGTTACGGCGCCACTGGGGATGTCGACAAAGGTTGAGCTATTTGGCGCTCGTGACCGGCAGTCCGAGTAATCAATGATGATCTCTTGCACCTGTACACCGTCTCATATCAGCCACGGTAGATGGCCTCTGGTATCTCTTTAGATGCTGACCTGTGCACTCGCATAAAGCAATAGGCCTCCAATGGGCGCAAAGAGTATTCCAATGCCAAAGAAGAGAGGAAGAACGGTCTTGGGAGTAAGGATCGGTCTGGCAGCAAAGCGTCAGCATTCACAGCATGGAAGCTGCTGTTGTGATTGGAATGCACTCACTGCCATGCTTTCAGTCGCTGTTGCCGGAACGCCGTATCTGTGGTACAAGTCCATCAGCCCGCTGCAATTGTGACCCTTCGCAATCCATCGTGACCAATGTCATCGTGTTCCATTTCTGCGAGGAGGATATCTGTGACGTACTCGCCGGTCTTCTGCTCTTGGTCTTCTTCTGCACATCGGGGTCATGTTCGTCGCCGTCCACGGACTCTGTGTGGGTCTGGGTTTGCGACATTGTCGTAACGAGAGTCTCATCCACCCTCGCATAGATATGGCCAAGTCTCAGGGTGAAAGAGAAGGGAAGTCAAGAAAGTGACGGATCATTGCGGTCGATTCGTAATCGCGCCGCCGCCGCCCGTGAGCCGTAGGGCTGAACCTCGTGGCATACTTCTATCTGCCGCTAGCAAGTGACCGGCTTAGTGCTGCCCCTGAATAGCCGCATCCAAGACAACTCCTTATTCAAAAAGCCATGAACTATGCCCATAACAGCATGACCATATGCTTGAAAGACCAATATATCACCGATACCACATACCAAATATCACCTGATCTCTTTATTGCCGCCGGAGATCAGGAAAGCAGTCCATGGCAATAAATAGATCATTCGCTATCATATCCGCATCATCAATCAAGCCTGTCAGCCAACGATCTCCTCCAACGCCGTTTATGTCTCGTCTGTGAACATCATTACGATCTCGTACAGATCGGTATACTCGAGAATATTCGAGAGACAGGATGATATATGACCTATTTCTTGATGATCTGAGCTCATACGCCGTCGTCGGACAAGATGTTGCTTGACAGGGCGACACGGTGTTTCCACAAAGGCCAGTATCGCGGTCGTCACTCATCCAGGACCCCTAATGATCGTTTTCTGGCAATCAAAGCCAGCAGACCAAGCTTTACGCTTTCCAATGCATATACGCGGACGATGATGGAGCACATGAAATTCGTACAAAGGATGTCCCTAAGCATAGGCATTCCAAGCCCCCAGGCAAGGTTCCATCTCCCTCGCCAACTCCTCCCAGTCCATCTCCACGGCCAAAGTCTCATCAGAAGCAAATCCAGCTGGGATGACGGCCGTGTTGCAAGAGATTAGCTCTTGCTCTAGCGATGTCGAAGATGGGTCTGATGCTCCTGTCTGAACGGCCCGGTCTACGCTCTTGCGAGGAGCCGCACATCGGCATCATGAGTGGTGCAGGCTTTTCGTCTCTGGGCTGTGGAAGCCATCAAAGCCAGGACAAGGCTGTGCGCGGGGTCCCCTTTCGCGCTTTCCGACACGCCGTCGAGCGTCCTCTGCACAATGGAGAGAGTTCGCTCATATCTTGGATCCATCGGGTTCGTGCAAAGATGGGTGAGTACGACACGAATAGCCTGGTAAGGCGGTCGATGACCGTGTAATTGCCAACGCCACCCTTTCCACTTGGGTTCGTCCTGTAAGCTGTCGGTGAGCTCAATGATGGTCAWTGCTGAGTCGAATACCTCGGTATYTGKAGATTCTTCAACGATAGTGGGCATTCGGTGGGATATCTTGACTGATCGCTTTTTTGCTTGTAGTAACAGCTCAATTTTGGTTATGAAGAGTCTTGCACTCGCTGTGACGAAGCAATGTAGAGGGTTTTCGGAATCCGCATATTGGAGATACGCTACTTCGATCATTTCTTTGATGAGTTTTTTGCGTTCTTCTGGCGGCACCAGCTTGGAGGCACGCTTCGCTGCGGTATCTTGTAACCAGATTGATAGTTTCCGTATGTAATAGCGAATCAAAAAGATAGTCGTGTCAGTCCACCTTTCGGCATCCGCGGGCGTATCTGACATTTCAGGATAAAGATCCGCATCGTTCAAATTCTCAGGCGCTTTTCCAGCATATCTCACGTCCGAGAAGCTGATATCGGACATCGGGATACCTTGGGGTCGAGAGTCAAGAAAGCTGATTTGGCCCCAAAGTCGACGTTGCATTTGCTCTTCAAAAGGGTTGAATGTGCAACCCTTCTGAATGTTCTTGTAGGACCTTAAGGAAGCAGCTGATCTGGCCAGGGAACCAGTCAAGATCCAAGCCGAGTTTGCTTCACCTATGCCTTGAAGGACACTCAGATACAAGGTGAGCGCTTGGAGGGCCGGCATCTCAGGTTTATCGAGCAAGTCAACTCGCTCCAATAATTTCTCAGTAGTCAGTCGACACCCAGCAAGCGCTTTGTCCTTGCTGGTATCGAAATTCTCGCAAACCTCAAAGCATATCCGTCAGTTGGGTGACTTTTGCATGGCAATTTAAAATGTTCTCACCTCTGCATCGTCTAGTGATATTACTGCAGCAAATGCAACAGCCACCACCAGAGCGTGCATGCTTGGAGACAGCGATTCATAATTATCTTGTRTTTCGTGAATGATTTGGGTCATACTTGGTACATGMAGRATCTTTATAAAAGGGTCAACATTGTCCACATAGATCCGCCAGAGATACGCCATCTGTGATGGAGGAGGGCATGACTCGTCTTCAAGCCGAGCAGCAGATGTGTGTCGGAGGAGGAAGTTGTGGAATCTTGAGCCTGATTGATRATTAGATAATGACATGACGGGAACGCCACTATGCTCTTCGAATTGTTGGTCACTCATCGGTCCATGAATGGATTCAAAGATCTCTTCTACCTTGTGGAGACATCAGTTGGGTATAAGATGTGACGCCATAGTCATGCCCGTCTTATCAAGGGAGGAGGGATGCTTAGCAAGTTTCAGACTGACCTCCTTGCAGAAGACTGACCAGAAGCGGTCCTTCACGACAAGATGGCCATCCTTGTCAGCGCCAACTGTGCCAAGCAGCGRATTAGGGTCCTTCGAAACATGTGGCACATCATTGTTACCATGAAGACTCGGATCAGAAACGGATGCCGTTCTGTCGTGACCTTTAGATGAATTTCCATTTGCCCGTTGCCCATAAACCACACGCATATCAACGGACGCTTCTGCCTCGCTTGATCTGCCTTTTACTGCACCTACCGAACCTATGGAGGGAATATTTCTTTGATCAACACCACCAGTTTGCTCGACCTGCGAGCCTAGATCTCCAATCATGGCTTCCAACCGCCTAAGGCGCCCAGAAAGCTCACTCTGCTTCCGTGGGCCAGCACGACGACCATGGTTCCTACGAGGCAAGCGACCAGAGACGGGAAAAGTACAATCAAGCCGGTTCCGGCTACACTGGGTGCAAGGATGATGTCTATCACATCGGACTTTGCGGCGACGGCAATGGATGCAATTCCATGTCTTCAAGCCTTCGGAACTGTGGTTGTCTTGGCTACGATGTGGGCGCGACGGTGGCGATGACATGGCTTGTAGCGGTGCAGCCGGTTACGGTTGACCCTTACTATTTCGACGCCGGTGCATTGTGGAGGCGATGTCGAGATTCCACGGCGGCCATCTCGGTGTCGGCATCTCGGTCTAGGATGTAGCTAGACCGCTTTCAGCCGCATCCAGATCAGGAGGGCTTCTGATTGGCCAGCAGGCCGAGTATGCGATTAAGCCAGTAGGGTATAAAGGGCGACTGGCACTGCATGTAGACTTAGGAGGTCTTCAAACCTAGAGTAAACTGCTCTGACTATTCATAGAGTGGAGATTCAAGCAGCTTTTGAAATATCGGTTGCTGCCAGTCATCATTTTGTTCTGTATGAGAATCAAAGATCTGATCAATATCATGTAACCATTGCTCAAGCAACGTCCAGATCGATTGTTAATTACCGCACATTGAGGCCAGGCTCTCAGCTAAAGATACAACCACCAGCAGCTTCTTTGCCAACTCAAAAAGTCCTCATGACCAATACAGTCCTCATCCTCGGCGCCGGCTGGGCCGGCCTCCCCCTCGCTCACAAACTCCTCAAATACACCGTGCCCAAGCTCCAAAACGTTGGCCTGAAAGTCATCCTCGTCTCACCCAACTCCCACTTCTACTGGAACGTCGCCGCCACCCGCGGCGTAATCCCCGGCGCCATCCCCGACGACCAATTGTTCCTCTCGATCGAGGAAGGATTTGCTCGGTACCCGCGGGCCAATTTCGAGTTTGTCTTGGGGAAAGCCGAGAGCATTGATGTGGAAGGGAATACTGTCACTGTCGCAGCCAACAGTGGCACCCAGCGAACAATTGGGTACGATCATCTCGTCATCGCCACGGGCTCCCGGATTCGAAGCAATTTGCCTTTCAAGCCCGTCGGCACGCACGAAGAGACTTTGGCGGCATTGCACGCGCTGCAGAAGGAGATCGAGGGTGCCAAGTCCATCGTGATAGCTGGTGCAGGACCGACTGGTGTTGAGACCGCGGGGGAGATTGCGGCTGCTTATCGCGGTGAGAAGGAGGTTACGTTGATCATCAGCGGGGAGCGTGTTTTGCAGTCGTCTGAGGTACGAGTGGATGTGAGCTTGGGGGTTGAAAAGGATCTTCAGAAGCTGGGTGTGAAGTTGTTGCGGAATGTGCAAGTGAAGGAAGTCCAAGCGAGCGAAGGGGGAGACTCACAGACCAGCTTGAAACTTTCTGGTAAGTATTTTTCTGCAATACCACCAGTCCCTCCAGTCCTATGATCTCGTCCGAAACTCTTGGGACTTGCACACAAATACTGACTCCGCTACAAATGTAGACGCTGCCACTATTCTCACTGACTTGTACCTGCCCCTTTTTGGTGTCCAGGTAAACACCAGCTTCGTCCCCGAAAGCCTTCTAGATGATGCCGGCAACCTCAAATTGGAAAAATCCATGCGTGTAAGCGGCACACACAACGTATGGGGCATCGGCGATGTGGGCAACATCGAAGCAAAGCAACTCACGGTGACGGATGCGCAGATCATCCATCTGTCAAGTGCTCTGGATTCTGTGCTGACTGGGAACGGGGACGATGTAAAGGGATACAATCCATCCCCAAAGACCATGGTGTTCATATCCCTAGGCAAGAAGCTCGCCATTGGCCAAATTGGCGATTGGAGGCTCTGGGGCTGGATGGTGTCGTACGTCAAGGGGAGAAAGCTGTTCGTGGATACTGCTCAGGGATATGTGGGTGGGAAGCATTTGAGACATGCGTCGATGTAAATGCCTTGGTCTATCAGCGTCGTTATCCGCGAAACTTGGAAAGGCTCAAGAATAGAAGAATGGGGGGAGACTTACATGTAATACGATATCACTCAATACTCTTTATTTCTATCTCCTGATTCGAAATCACCAGTAATTGACTTCACGTTCAGACCTCACTCTTCTGCCCATACTTCTTGTTCAGATCCCTCATGATCGCCATCGCACCGCTCTTATACCCACCTCCGAATATCGCCTACTCCCACAGTCAGCTCTCCATTCCTTCTCCAAAAGCCTCCCAAAGCCCCCATCATCCGCACCTCCTCTTCTCTCAACCAAGCACAGGACAGGAGAAAACTCACATGATGGTTCAGATGATGATAGCACTCATACAGCTTCACCCTATCCTCATACTCGGCCACCGGCTCCGTCTTCGGCACCACCTCATGATACTCCCTCCAGAAGCCCGCTCCAAACCCCCCAAACATCCTCATGATGCCCAACTCATACTCACTATGCGCATAGCAACTGCTCGGATCAAAGACCACCTCCTCCTCCCCCCCTCCATCAATCCTCCCCACCCCTTTATTCCCACTCCACAGATCCCCATGCACCACCACAGGCACCACCCCTTTCCCGCCATTCAAATGCCCATCCCCAATCAATCTCGGCACCACCTCCTCGCACGTCTTCTCCACCATACCCCTCAACGCCGCATCCTTCCCATCCGTGCGCTCGCTCTTCGCCAAAATCATCAGCAACCGCCTCTCCGCGAAAAACGTTGCCCAACTTTCCATGAACCCATTATCTTGCACGGTATCACCACAGCACGTCGGAGCCTCGAACCCGAATTGCGGCCGCGTGTATTCGCCATCGGCCGGTACGGGTGCAGGCGTGAAATGCAATTTGGCCAGCTTCTTCGCCAATGTCATGCCCGACCCTTTTCCACCTTTACTGCTGCCACCAAACGCGCTCCGCGCACCCATGTCCAAAAACCCCGTCACCAAGAACGCACCCCCCGAATCCATGCGGCCCCACGCGTGGCTCGCGGGGCACAAGCTGGGCACGGCGGCGTGGATGGCGTTGAGGGAGGCGTGTTCGCCGCGGAACATGACTTCGGCGTCCGGGGTGGTGGAGGTTTTGAGGAAGAAGAGATGGGGAGCATCGCCGGAGCCATTGGGGGAAGTGGACGATGAGGCGGTGATTCTGGCGGTGGTGGTGAAGCCCGATCCGCCATGGGAAGCGGCTGTGATGGAGGCGGAAGGGGGGACGGGGAGCGCGCGGACGATGGAGGGGTCGAGTTTCATTTTGGGGGGGGGGGGGGGGGGAAGGGCGGGGGGAGGGGTATACAAACAACATACGTCATAGGGCATGAGACTTACAAGGAGCGAATAGAATGCACCAGACTCTAGAATTGTACGACAGACCCGTAAGATTTTCGAAAGAATGAATAATCATYATSTTTATACGTATACGCTATGTACAACCTTCTATAAAAATCASTGGGCTAACGACCGCTGTTGTCGACCACTCAACGCCTATGTGCAAAGCCACSCGTCTAGGGTCATCCAAAACATGACCAGCCACTGTGATTACGCTTTTCCTGGCCCYTTTCCTCACTTTTCTCAGTTCCTCAGCGCGATCGAAAGCTGCATGGCAGTCGACGCCCGTTCCTTGGCATCTTGAGACGGATCTGATTCCATTCCCCTGATCTTATCATAGAACCCCATCTCGTTCAATCTCCGGATCCGATCTCGACATGCAGATCTATCAGAGCTGTCATCCATCACTGTCAAGTTGATGACGATCCACAAGGCGGGAACCCTGATCGCATGATCCGGGTGGCCGAGATAGGGAAGCACCAATTCTAGCACCTTGGGTTGCGAAATTAGTAGGTTTCGATGCCGTGGGTCGCTGGCAGCGATGTGCACGAGGATGTAGAGTACAGACACGACGATCTCAGGCTGTGGGTGATGTGCGGCTGGCCCAAYACCTTCTGGCTGCCTCCGATCGCGTGCAAACGCATTGAAGCCCCTCGGTCGCAGCTTTGCCATTAGGATGCGGAAGAAGTCCTCTTGACCCATGTCGCGAAGTATTTGATCCACATTCTCGGGCCTGTTGGGGAGTAGCATGAAATTTCTTATGATGTCGAGTCCTTGCTTCACAATKGCAAATTCGTCTGGCGCATCGCTACAGTGATGCTGAGGTGTATTCGGGGCTTTCGTGGAGCGGGAAATCCTCTGTTGCTGGCTGGACGTCGTATGGGCTTTCAGTCCTGATTCATTCTTGCCGAGAGGGCCGGTGCTGTCTGAGATATTGAGATCCTCGTCACCATCTTCAGGCGTCTGACTAGGTTCTGGAGAATCGTCATCCACAGCATTGAGCAGATCTACCCGCTCTCCTGCTGCGTTCGGCGTGCTCATTCGAATAGGTGTTAGATTGCCCTCGTCAACTTGAGACTCGCCCTGCATCACACCATTATARATTATCAACTGCTTCAAGAAGCTGCCGCCGCCCARACCCTGGTAGCAATCAAGTCGTAGACCGACTTCATCGGTACTCATGAGATGTTTGAGACCCCACAGCGAGTTTAGACGGGAAGCCAGATGATCCGAGTGCACATTTCGGCAGAGTGTGGCCACAATTCCACCTTCGAGAAGCGGCTGTGGAAGTATTTTAGCAAATATGAATGGAWKGATAAAGACAARCAACATACCTCACGCAAAGGGCTGGGATCTTTCAACAGGTTAGACACGATGGCCAATGCCTGAACTCTGATGTCTGCATCCTGCGACTTGAGCAAGTCGAACAATGGCTCAGGAAGACCAGCGTCCATCAGACTCGTCCGAAGAGCCTGAGGAGACCTAGAGAGCGTTCGAACRGCYCCRCAGGCTGCAATGACTGAGTCTTTGTAATTGACTGAACAGATTGATCGATCCGTCAATTCATTCCTTGCGATTGCTGCATTCGTCTGACTTTTGTATTTCAAGGGCTCGGCTCTCATTGTTCGTATTATGAATGGGAGAACGCCGGTGTCGATGATCATCTTCCGATGCTCGTCCACATTGGAAGCAATAGCAGCCAAGGCAAYCAAGGAAGTCTCGCGCAATCTGAGGATATGATATTCGTTGGGGGACAGGCCAGCAGCACCCATGCAAGAGCTCTTGTTRTCCCTTTCGGCAACCATGCCGTCCGATGGCGATTCTGGTGACCACATCGTGGACAAGCTCGTACTTGCCGGACCAAAGGTCTCCTTAAGTAAACCAGCGAGTTTCTTGATTACGCCAGCATCGATGGCTGCCTTCTGCGTGCGGCCATTGTTATCCGTCAGCATTGCAATGATAGCTGGGGCTTCCTCCTGTATCATTTCACCCCTGCGATCATCTGCGGCACCCTCGAAGAGATGMACGGCGTTGGTTGATAATTTGAGATTCTTGTCGAGCATGCGAACAAGAGGAGGTATGATCAACAAGGCAAGAGATGCATCTCGATTGACTTTGACCAAGTGCAGACGTTGCAGAGTAGCTAACAAGGACGCAGCCATGAGGCCGCTCATCTCATCGAAGCTTCGAACAACGTGCATGAGCCAAGGCACGAGGGGACTTTCGTCCTCCTGGACATGCTTGAGGCCTTCGCTCGGATAAGATTCAATGGCTGTACTCATACTTATATTCCAGGGGCTTTTGGACGCCTTGACGGTATCCAGCGGCGGATGTCCACTAGACGTCTGTCCATTGCGAGGCCGAGGAACGGGGGTCAATGGTAGTAAGCCCTCTACGCAAGCTGCCTGGGTGGGTGGAAATACGGAAGTTCTCTTGTTGATAGGTAGATGCATTGTAAATTCTTCGTACGCTGCATGGACCTGTTCATCCATCCTGTGAAAGACGCTGCGTACCACAGGCAGTTCGAGGAGACGCTGGGCGCGTCGCCTCGAATGGCTGATTATTGTTTCAATGGCTTTCAATATAGAAGGTAGGCTGGCACACTTTCCGAGTCGGGGATTGGGATGGATAGCCGGGAAGCTCTCCGCCGATAGAAAGGTGGTAGCAATCCATGGTAAGAGCTGCGAGGCAAGAGCATCTAGTATAAAGAGATCGGTCAACATCTGGCGCTCATGCTCTGTCCGACATGTCTTTGACACAAGGCCGGCGACCAGGGTGACGTGCTCGTATGATGTCTCGGTTCTGGGATGGTCCGTGATGATCTTGGCAAGGTTGCGCAAGATCTTTTCCGTATATAGAAGGCTCACAAGGCCCTCGGCATTTTTGAGATATTCGATGTCATCAATATTACAAAGGTTCAAGGCGTTGGCAAAGTARTTCAGCGTTCGCAGCGATTGAGTGATGATCACCGATGAAGAATCGACAGGAGATAGAAGGTCGAGGAGCAGAGGTGCAACGCCACTTGCGTATATAGGCTGGACAAATTCAGGGCCCCCTAGGAATCAGGTAGTCAGACGGTGATGTTRATGGYGCAGAGACGACAGATCAAGCCCACCTTGTGCCAGGCAGCCCAGAATGATGATCGCTTGGACCTGTGCCGACTCTCCATGGTCGGCCAACTCAGATGATGCTTCATTCTGCGCCCTCCTCTTTCTATCTCTGTATGATCTGAGTATTCCAACAAGCGGATGCAAGATGCCACAACCAATCCAATATCGTTTTCTCAGCTCATGCCCAATGAGCTCGTTCTTGATTTGTCGAAGCGCTTTGACTTGGGCGGCAGAAGAGGACGCATTCTGTAGGTCGGAAAGTACAGGCGGCGTYGAAGGCCGCGCCATTCCTGAACAGTTTATGAGGAAGCTCCTCTGGTTGTGAACGCCACGATGACGGATTGAGACTTCTGAAACATTGAGACGTAATGGGAACCAGGACCGCCTTCAAGGGGTTTCTTGATCCAGGTCCAAGGGTCTCTATCAATGGTTGCGCGCCGCGCCGATTTTTGGGGCACTTTCTAATAGTTGCTCTTGAACCGTTTTTGATTTGACTCGGGCATGGGATACTCAACAATATTCTACGCACATCGAATACCTGCTTGCAAGCCTCAATGCTTTAAAACAGCTTGAATGTTGTAACAGGTAGGCGGCTTGCTTGACCACGGGAACCGCTCCTTGCAAAGTCACATCGTGAATGCTATGACGAGGCATGGGGTACTGATATTGGCTGAAGGTATCTAGTCCCAATGAGGCTCTAGCGCAATCTGGGGAGATGCGGAAGCCGGAAAGGCCATCGGAAGGAGCGGAAATAAGGAMGTACATGCGAGATCGACAGTCTTCATCTCATCACTTCACTCATCCACAACGCCTATGTCRGAATCTTCACCAGCTTRKTAYAAGGCCAATKTTAGTGAATCYCTTCTGATCGACGGGACTCTACATACTCTGCTGCACACGCCTCTGCATATGTTGCAGGGTATTGTTATCTTCCCGAGATCTAACATTCCGAAAGGTACGACCGACCTCAAAATCCCCTTCACCTSCCATTTCTGCATRTGTTTCAGCATGGGCTCTTACGGCGTCTATCAAGTCAACCACACGTGCTCGAATCTGAAGGAATCATTGGCTCCATTGCCCCCAGCGTCAAACAACGTTGCAGGGTGCGCCTAAATGCCAGGTACACGACGCTATGACAACCGTGCGGCAACTTGGAACCTTYGTCGACTTCATAGCACGTCGAAACTTTCCTTTCTTGCCACCCTGACTTAGCATGCTGYRAATTGACTCGTCTTCAAATTGGCGATGATACACGGTAGCRACCCTKGAGCTGTAGRTGGCGGCTGTCGGGCAATAGCTGTCAAATAGGCATGCTCGGATGGCTCTTGCGGAGAAGAAAAAGTCTGGGGTAAATGACATTCATYTATGACATGTCGATTTCGGTTCAGTGCAGAGCGCAGAGCGGAAGAAATGGCAAGGGTGACTTCTCGTGGAAGGGTATATATGAAAGCGTTGAAGGGAGCATGAGAATGCTTCAGTCCTAGATTGTTGTCTTCGGATGTAAWGTCATTCTCGTGCAACGCTGTYGATTCGCCTGCTTCTCAACCATCGTGATCTTGGTCTTCATTCCCAATACTTATATATCCTCTCATCTCATGAATCATGTTGACTKGTTGTGTACGATTATCTYCACCCAAAGAACAAAACATTCAAGCTAGACGAAGCCTCCCAACCTAAAAGCAGTGCCAAGTGTGCCAAGCTTTCTCGCTTCGCCTTACCAGATGACGCCATGATTTCAGCACCTTATCAAAGCTGCCGAAAGCCGCACGTGACGGGTCGGGCTTTCTACGGGCAGGATGGGCGCTGGTACAATCGGGCGGGCCCAGATTCCTTGACCGTCAGAGAGTCTTGTTACTCAGACTTTGTCCCCTATGATTACGACGATAGAAACCTACTCACCCGCCTCCTTCAGTCGTTCAAGTATGCTCGCTCTTTCCTGGTCCCCGTCAACCGAAGTACCCTTGCGAACATCCCTCCCAGCATCGGCACCCCGATCAGCAACCGTACATCTCGTACGTCTCAACGCGGTCGAGGAAGTAGTCGCTGCACCGTGTGCGACAGTGACGATATTGAGATGCTAGCTTCTTCTCCATCACCAAAACTTCATGGGAATACCCCTTCGCGCTCCCCCGCCTCCTTCAATGGCTCCTATCGCTCAAACCGTATCCCTAAATCACCCCACCCTTACATCAAGCCTCCACCTCCGGCAGCCTTTCCACAGCAGACCGCATCTTCGTCCAGAAACAACAACCATCAGAAAAGACCTCTGTCGAGCAATGTAGCCTCTTCACCTACCATCACCAAGGATGCCGGAACACAGTACACCCCATCCTTCCACACTTCCAACCCCGCCTCCTCATCCACCAGCAACACCCCGTCCGCCCTCGGCAAGCGACGAGGCACGTCTCCACCTGCAAAATCACCGCCTCCCGAACCTGCTCTACAACCGCAATCAGCAACCATTTCGAAGCAAACCCCCTCCACCACGACTGCTTCCCAGCCCGCCAACATCCCTACCACCGTAGCCGAATCCTCCTCCTCCTCTACCACCACCACCACTTCGACCAACGACTCCACCTCCTCCCCCAAACGCGCCCGTCCCGCCCGCCCCGCCATCAAGATCATGCCCGCCGACTACTCCACCTGCGACACCAAAGATCTCGTCCTCCTMATCAGCGCCATGCTCCTCGAACTGATCCGTCACAACGACGACATCCCGCTGCAAGACGGCCGCCTCACGCGCTTCCACTCCCGCGCTCCACCCGGCATCTCCGTCAAGGACTACCTCCAACGCCTGACCACCCACGCCACGTTATCCCCTCCCATCTTRCTCAGCATGGTCTACTACATCGACCGGCTCTGYGCYYTMTACCCGGCCTTCACCATCAGCAGCCTGACCGTGCATCGGTTCCTCATCACGAGCGCCACCGTCGCGTCGAAGGGSCTCAGCGACAGCTTCTGGACCAACAACACGTATGCGCGGGTGGGCGGGGTCAGCCTCAAGGAGCTGGCCTTGCTGGAGTTGGAGTTYCTGTGGCGGGTGGAGTGGAGGATCGTGCCGAGGCCGGAGGTGCTKGTGGATTACTATCGGAGTCTGGTGGAGAGGAGCGAGGGGTATAGGATTGAGGGGGCGGGGAAGGAGAGGAAGAGCGAGAGGAGTGGGAGTGGAGGGGTGAAGAGGGATAGGGATGGGGATTCATCGATGAGTACATCGAGCGATGGGGGTAGTTCGAGCGAGGGACCGAAAGTGGATGGCGAGGGAGGGAAAATGGCTGCGCCTGCTGCTGCTGCTGCCACTGCTGCTGCTGGCGGGGCTCCCGTGGCGGCGTCATAAGATCATTTCTGGTGAAACGGGACAGATTTTGATACCCATTTCCATAGTACGGCAGAGCGACGTATTTGGTCTGTTCATGACCACAACAAGCTTCTACGGGGCATGTCCGTGGCGAAGGTTGATGTGGATGCTTTCCGAGCTTGTTTCTCCATGTCTATTACACAATACAAAATACACTCCAATTCTTGATTTACAATCGAAACGTAGCTGAAACCGGTCCTTCTGCTAATCTCTCGTACCAAAGACCATCACAATAGCGAAGTAGGGTATCTCCCATCCCCCCTAGACTCCGAAGCAAATACGATATCCCATCCCATCCCAAAACCCCACGCTATGTCAAAAGAATATCATACCCATCCTCCTCAATCCTCACCTCCTCAACCTCAACCCCATACCTCTTCCTCACGAACTCGAAAATCACCAAGCCCGCCGCCGTGCTCGGCACCAACTTGATCGTCCCCCACCAAAACCCCTTGAACAACCACCCGGGCCAGCCCACCCCCATCTTCCTCGCCCTCGCTCCACAGATCTCCCAAGTCCGCCGATAGGCCGCCAGGTAGGTCCGCAGCATCTGCCCGCGCGGCTGCTCCTTCCTCGCCTCCCGATCGAGAAACTCCAGCGATCGATGATGGATCTCCTGCACCCTGCCCACGGGATGCGCGACCGTCTGCTGCGCCACACTCGCCGCCACACCGGCGACTCCCAGAAAGACGGGCTCGATGGCATAGTGCGGACGAATGACATCGACGCTACCACTGCCACCATGCTCCTCCAATCTGGGCTTCAGGATGGGCGACAGCAGGTCCCCGCGGAGCAGATCCCCGTAATACATGGCCACGAAGCGGTAATAGGCCTGCGCTTTGACGAACTCGAACGTCATGAAGAAGAGGCCGTAGCCCAGCGAGTCCTTGAGGCAGTTGATCCCGAAGCCGGCGAAGACGCCGCGGGGGCCGATCTCGCGCAGCTTTTGGGAGGAGTAGGACCACATGTTGGTGTAGCGCTTGGATAGAATGTCGCTCGTCCTGAAGCGCACGCTGAGGGCGTCGAGCGGGGCGGCGATCAGGCTTTGAATCGTACCTGCGGTGAACCCCGCTAAGAAGGTGGACGAGGGGGGAGGGGGCGGGTAGACGCGTTTGAGGGATTGGGAGGAGGGCGGGTGGAGGGCGCCGAGGATCTGGAGGTAGGATGTGTAGAGCACGGCGCCGATGCCGACATTGGCGAGGAGCGGGGGGAGGACATGGGCGGGGATGAAGGACCAGCCGTGGGTGCGGATGGCGKSGGCGAGGAGGGCGGGGGTGGTGAGGCGGAGGGACCAGGATTCTTGGGCTTGGACGCGGGGGTTGATGGCGCGGGCGAAGGCCTTTTTGGTGCAGGGTCATGGTTTAGCGGTTTGGCTGGGTGGTGGGATGGGGGTGGAGGGAACGGGGAAAGGGGAAAGGGGAAAGGGGGATATACCAGATAGCTGTGACGGATTGTGAGCTGGAGATGGCCGTCATCGTGGTGCAAGGTAGGCACTTACTCCACTCGTGTACGGAAGAAGGCCTTTGCTGGGGCACGAAAGTAGAAAGCTAAGGCTTGCGAGCCAAATGCTCGTACGCCSGCGGCTGAGGCACCTGTTGCGGCATTGCTCTTCTTGTCCCGCCGAGCAGAGTGGTGACCAGACGGGTTTGTGCTGGTTGTGATATGACCTCCATCGCTGACCATGTTATTCTGATCGAGTATTCAACGGATTTCCGGAACAATGTCTCGACTCAAGGCCATCAAGTTCGAATCTCCACAGCGATGGCATTTTATTTGAGAGTACGCATATTGGCTCTCAAACTTCCATTCTGGAGACGCAGAATTGACGGTCAAGCAATTTGGAAGTCGCGGGTTCTAGTGGGAGAATATGCAAGGAGTAACGGTGATTCAGATCAGGCTGGTGGTAATATTAATGTCCCCAAACCACCACCACGACCGCCAAGCCAAAATAGAACAGCTTCGCCCTTAGCGCCGAAATCTAGTGCCACTTAAACGCGCTTCGCGGGCCCTCAAGTGAATTGACGTAGTTTATTCTATTCAGGCCTCAACTCGCTCCTCCATCTTTCTTCTTCTTACATCCTTATTCTCAAAATGGCGGACGAAGTCAAAGTCGACAAGGAAACCTTCCACAATCGTCTCAACCAGCTAGTCTCAACATGGAAGAGCGACAAGAGGCAGTCGAGCGACGCGTTGTTCGGCGGCGTGAGCTCGATAGTGGTTTTGATGGGAAAGACTGAGGAGCAGCCGGTGTTTCACAAGAGCAACGCTTTTCATGTACATGGTTCTTGGTGAATCTTCAAGGGAAATGCGCTGATTCCACAACAGTCATGGTTACTTGGATATGAGTTCCC
>MSTJ01000676.1:0-11589 GCA_001956345.1 Ramalina peruviana
GGAGAGCAAGAGGTTTTCCATGTCAGCTTGCGATACTACGGAGAGCAAGAGGTTTTCCATGTCAGCTTGCGATACTACTGTTGGCCAGTATCGCTGCCTCTCCTTCACAGCCCCATGTGGGAGGGTGGACTTACTCGGCAGCACCGCTCGCGTCCGAAAAGCGGTCCTTGAACTCTTGAAGGGAAATGTGGAGTTCATCCTCATCCAGTTCGTACCCCCTGTCCTGGCACATCTCGTGCACCGTTCGCCAAGCTCGCCATAGTCTACCGAGCTCTTTGTCAGCCTCGGCAACAGCTTTCTGCTTCTCTTGGTCGATGGCATCCATAATGTTTCGCGTCTGGTGTGCGTTCGCAAAAGAAATTCGATGTTTCTAAGGGCCGAAKAGACCGAAAAGAGACTAGCCCCACCTGCAAGCCGCCAGCGTCATTCAATCGGGTTTAGCTTGATAAGGCTTCCCAAGGCTGATTTCATTTCTTGGTCAGACGGGACATTCAGTAGTCGAATCCAMTGAGTGCARGACATCGGAAGCGTCGATAAATACCTCAGCCTCGAATTGGTCGTTCGGCCAAATTTGGGGCTATGACTGTAGATAGGCAGCAACACTTGGTTGCCTAAGATGGAAGCGGTGTAGACGGAAGGCGAGCGTTGTGAAATCACCTGAGAGTATAAAAGTGAATGTTCGTCACTGTCTCTGTACTATCTCCCTTCTCTACTACACTGTCTCTGTGCTATTCTCCTCCCTCTTTTCTAGTCTTCTCGTGCTACTTTCCATCTTCTACATTGATCTCTCTGTGCTACTCCCCCTCTCTACTTCATTTCAATTGTCCTGTTGCCATTCGAGTCAACCGAAAATTTCCCATTTCAGCCCAACGTCCCAAGATCCATTTTTGAAGCCTCCTTTCCCTTTAAACTTCATCATGGTTCAGAAATCTGCAGCTCTCGAAAACGTCTGGCAAGACTGGCAGAAATATTGTGCTTTGCCTCACGACGATACCATCTTACGTGTTGTCACTTCGCTACGCCAAAATTATCCAGATCACATCATCACAGTCGCCGACGAAAAGGCTGGCATTCTGGACTATGCTAGAGCTGGAAATGCAGCCTTGTCTCTGGATGAGGACGATGGGCGTTTTGTTGCTGTCCGAGAGTATGTGGTTGCCAATCGCCGCGCCGCCGCGAAGGCTGGTAAGCTCACAGATGACATACGTTTCGGGACGCACTACTGCTCATGGAGGAACAAGGACTTCATCATCTTCACTGTTGATTGGGTAAAGGATCTATTTGGCAAACATAAGAAAGCCCATTTCATCCTTCACAAACGAAGCCAAGTGGCCTCGGACGAAACACCACCAAAGATTGTGGATGAGCTCATAGCAGAAGCGACTAAGTGGAATCAGGACGCTCGAGAGGAGATCTGGGTGTTCGACCAGAATGAATGGACGAAGAGTCAATCACTCTATCAAAGTGTGCAGCAAGCACATTGGGACGACGTCATTCTCGATCCTACGTTCAAGAAGGAGCTGATAGCTGACGTTGAGGGGTTTTTTGAGAATGAGGCCGAGTACAAGGAGTTCGCAATATCATGGAAGCGGGGCGTCATCCTGCACGGATCGCCAGGGAACGGCAAATCAATTTCGATCAAGGCACTGATGCGCTCTCTTTCCGCCAGGCCTAGTCCTATACCCACTATGTACGTCAAGTCTCTTGCCGGCTGCTTCAACGAGTTCTACTCCATTGGGCAGATTTTCGAAAAGGCCCGAGCTTCAGCACCGTGCTTGCTCGTCTTTGAGGATCTAGACAGCCTTGTGAAAGAGAAAGTCAGGAGCTTCTTCCTCAATGAGGTCGATGGTATCGCGGATAACCATGGCATCATGATCATTGGTAGCACCAACTATCTCGGCAAGCTCGATCCCAGTATCACGCAGCGGCCCAGTCGGTTCGATCGGAAGTATCCATTCGAGTTGCCCGCGCACGCCGAGCGAACAAGATACGCGGAGTACTGGCGTAGCAAGCTACTGAAGAATGACAGGGTCGATTTCCCAGAGGGYCTTACCACYGTGATTGCAGACCAGACTGATGGTTTCAGCTTTGCCTATCTGAAAGAGATTTTCGTCACTTCCCTTCTGTCAATTTTGGCAGCCAAACGAAGAGGTGCCAATGAGCCAGAAGACTTGGCCGAAGTTGATGGCAGCACAAATGGTCATAKGGAAGGGAAGGAAGATCCCTTTGCTACYGTCCTGTTGTGGCGAGTCGTGCAAAAGCAGATACAGTCCCTGAAGGCTCAAATGAAGGCTGCCAAGGAGAGCGCGGAACGGGCAGAACAGGCAGGAAAGCAGAAGGGCGACAAGAAGACGGATGATGATGACGATGATGAAAGCGATAAAGGCTGCGGTTGTTGCGAAGTCTGAGGAGATRTTCCGAGGTCCAACAGCCTKCCTCTCCGTCAGCTTGAAGGGGGCAAGTCTCCAACTATCATAGAGCAAGACATTTTCAGCACCTTCTCAAGCGGTCACAGGTCTAATAGCACCCTTTGACACCCCTTGTGCCTTGACAAGTCTTAACCATTGTCTCTCGCTATTCAAACTACACAAAGRACTACCAAGTTCAGACTGACACACTTAGCAAACTAGCACTTACACCTTTCAGCAGCTTAAAGCATAGACTGAATTGACTGATCAATTTAGAGGCCCGCTCCATCAGGCCGACGCTTGCATTGTTAAGGATTTCCAGTATAATCGGCTCGTTGCTTTGAAGCTCGAGGTACCCCAGGAAGGGACATGCGAGGAGAATGCTGCTAGGTAGATCTTCGTCGCTTGCCATGACTTCATTAGATAGATGCTTGTAGACATTCAGGGGTAGATGTCTGCGTCTGCCTTGGCGCCCTTCTGCCCCCAAACGTCATACGCTAAGCTTTGACAGCAACATCAGACCCTCAGTAAGTTCTTGTCAAGATCATCCAAGGACATGGACCTACAAATACGCGGCTGTGCCTTGAGATGGTCGCTCGCAAGGTATAGCGGGGGCCGGAAGTCCCAGCATGACTTTGGATGACGTTCCCGAAAGTGGTCACGAAGATAGCACTGAGCTGAAGCTGGCAACTCTGATATCCCTCCATCCCGAGCTTGATCAAAGCCTGCTTCTGGACCTGCTCATCTCTGCCGAAGGATCCGTGCACCGCGTACTTGYYAACCTCGAACCCGCTGAYGGAAGGGATCAAYCTCGAAAGCGATCAGCAGCCGGCATTGGCCAACAGACATCGTTGTCTGCTTTCACGGCGGCCGCCCCATCTAGCTCTCCGTCTAAGAAGCGCAAAGTCTTGACTAAAAAGGGCGATACACTCCATCTATACTCGCCAGAAGACATTGCCTCCAACACACCATGTTCCATAATCCASAATTTCCTACCGTCCAAGGAGGCCGACCAACTGTTGGAGGAACTACTAGAAGAGTCACCCACTTATGAGAGACAAACRTTCAAGCTRTTCGACAATGTGGTGCAATCACCACATTCTGCATGCTTCTATGTAGATAGCTTGGAGGATATCAAGAGTCAGAAGACAGAATTTCTATACAATGGAAGCCATCTTTCCGTATGTAAGACTGTACTCCTTTGCATGGCGCATGTATGTCTCACATGATACCAGGACGTTCGCCAGATCACTCCTGGGATGCGCATGATATCTACCAAAGTGGAGGCCGCCGTCAACGAAGAGATTGTAACCAGAATAGAGCGCTTCCATGGCGGCAAGAAGCTTCGATATCAGTCTCCGCATCGATGGAAACCTAATGCAGCTTTCTGCAATCTCTATCAGGGTGGCTCTGAGAGTGTGGGATACCACAGTGATCAGCTCACCTATCTTGGACCACGTGCAGTGATTGGTAGCATTAGTCTCGGTGTGGCCAGGGAGTTTCGTGTACGCAAGATTGTTGCTCGGGATGATGCCAGCCAACAAAACTCAAAAGATCAAAGGGCAGACGCTGAAGGGCAAATTGCCATACACTTGCCRCACAATTCGCTCCTTGTTATGCACGCGGAAATGCAGGAGTCATGGAAGCACAGCATTCATCCCGCTCCAGTGATTGACCCGCATCCTATAGCTGGAAACAAGAGGATCAACATCACCTACCGCCACTATCGTGACTCGTTTCACCCAAAATATACTCCTAGGTGTAGGTGCAATGTTGCTACAGTTCTCAGATGTGTGCAGCGAAAGCACGAGAATCTTGGACGTTACATGTGGATGTGCCACGCTGGTAACGCGCCAGGGAAACACGGGTAAGTCTGTGAGAATACTGCTTGATCTAGATAGAGATTGACCATCTTCCAGATGCTCKTTCTTCAAATGGGCTGAATTCGATGATGATGGGGAGCCTCMATGGGCCACCAAGCAGCGAACCTCATCTGATGCTGTTATTAGCGAGACGGACAAGTTGTAAGCATCATACACAGGATTGAGGCAAGAAGCGCTGTTGTTTCAGTCCAATCTCGGTATCAGTATGCTTCTGATCAGTTCCACCAGAAGCTAACGCTAAAGCTTGCYTCTAGACTTCTCACATAATGCCACCAGCCCACGGGTATATACAGCAGCTCGCCTTCCCCCAGAATAGTCTCGCTATACTTCGCTTTCTGAAAAAGTGGAAACTCCGCAGCCTGATCTTTTGCTTTGCCTTCTACCTCTACTTGGCTCGTATTACTCATGTCTATTCCATTCTCACCTGAGCTCCTGGGATACAAATTCCCACTCTCATGAGGGCTGTAGACACGGACATATTTTCTGCCAACGACTTGACAAAGGACATTATGGTAAGGATCAGTGTGCAAGGGCGTTACGGTACCTCCGGGACCGAACCAAGCATTCAGAAGAGGTTCATCCAGTTTCGGTTGYGTTGGCTTCGTGGAYAGCGGTGTACCGTCTTCAGGAGAAGGAGGGTCCGAGTAGCAATAGTCTGGTATCGAAATGTCATTTCTAAGAGACGGAATGTGCGAGAAGAGATCGTGTTGTGCGAGGTAGGCTATGCAGTCTTCATCGCCTTCATCTGAGGCTTTTGACGAGAGCATGTAKTTCTCCATGAACTCCCTGAAAGTCATCATGGTYTGGCCCCAGCCTTCGTCGGTATAGCTGCGGCCTATCTCGACAGGTACAAGTCTTCGGCCATCGAATGTCTTCTTCATAAGATAGGATGGTGAGTTCCAAGGRCGCGAATCAAGCGCAGGCCAGTGTCTGAGGGCGCCCGTGATGACTGTTGGACTTCGACTTGGAAGGTGATTCTCGAAGTCTCTCAACGACAGAGCCGATCTTCTGGGTATTGGGTGTTCGACAGTAGGCAAACGGGCGTCCTTCAAGTTGGAAAAACGTGCTTCTACCTTACGCCTTTTTGTTGGAGGCTGACGATCGTTCCCCTCGCTCCAGCTTTGCAAAGTAGTTAACAGATCCTCAATCATATTTGCCCTTTCAGGAGCCCCTGCCATGATTATGGCCATGTCTAAGAGCTTCACCACATCCCGTATCCATTKTTCGTCTGTCTCCACCCCAAAGGATCCCCCGACGTCCTCATTGACGCTTCCAATACCTGCTCGAYYAAGTCGTATAGCCTCGCAGATGCTTGCGTCAGTAAAGAGTCTTCGCCAACATGTTGGCACCTGACTGAATGGGTAACAATGAATCTTTGTATGTGCAAGTTTGATTACAGCAGCTGGATCGATCTTTAGTAGGTGAAGTGTTGCGGCCGGACATCCATGAATCTCATCAGTGACCTCATGCTGCAAAACAGCCTCGTAAYATYCAGTGAGGCGGTCGAGCACCCGCGTTCGTGGCATTTGTGAGATTAGTGGAGACTGTGAGCGAGGCTTTGAATCATAGATTGCCCCGCGGTGGGGTTCTCCTGCRGTCATTCTCGTCACCAAGACAGCATTGACCATACATTGAATCCTATGCCATGATGACCTCATGGAGACATTCTCAGATCATACAAATCGACGAAGCTTCTTGAGTTTGCCTCCCGAAATCCGTCGCCAGGTCTACCTCTTATTGCTTGTSTCCTCTTGGGACTTCTACGTTCCGCATTTCCTTTTCCAGCGACGTCGYTCACCTTATATTCTATCCCCCGAATTGATATTGTCYTTGCAGGACAAGAAAKCCGGGCGCCGAGGACGAGCAGATAGATCAGCACTCGCTCGTAATCTACCAGACCATCCCTTGCGCTCGTTGRAATTTCCATCAATTACACTGCTCGGCGATCGCACAGGACCAACAGAGAAGCACAATATCACCATCGGCTTGCTCCGAACATGCAGTAGCATCTACAACGAAGCGGCGCCGGTGCTCTACGGAGCCAATGCGCTTCACTTCGAAAATGCATGGGCCGCTCGAGCTTTCCGTTGGGCTTGTCCAAACGCCATCTTCGTTACCARKGTGCATATAATCCTGGGGCCGTTGTACAACGATCATGACAACACGCGTAACAGAATCGATGATCAGTCCTGGATCGAGTATCTTGAAAGCAGATGGCATGGCATACAGAGCGACTTTCCACGACTCAAGCACGTTACCTTGACCCTTGGAAGGGAGTATGAGACGGCTAGCCTGCAACGGCTGTGCGCAATTACCCTACCTTTTTGCGAGCACTTGCATTTGAAGTCGTTCGAGATCTTGGGCGTCTGCCGCGAAGAGCTGTTGACWGAGGTGGAGGACATCGTAAGGCCCAGCGACTCGAGGGCTGCTGGACCTGAGCATGGGGGRAAAGATATACAACGACTTGTGACCGAGTATGACGAGCTGCCTGGCTGGAAGAATGGTCTCTTGTGGTGGGGCAGGGATGGAGAGCCGCCTCCTGTGGATCAGAAATTATTTCAAATGAGATGGCCTAGACGGTACAGAAGAAGATTGTACAGAGTAGACATGGATGAGAACAGCGTAGCCTTGATGGTTGGTGAGAGTTCTCTATGTCGTCTTTCRCCAGCGGAGTGAAYTCTCTACTCTGACCCATCGAGGATCTATAAGCCTGGTAACTGACAAGTGCATATATTCGAACACAAGCTAGAAGCTTCTAACGTCGTGAGCTCGGCATCCAATTTATARTTSTTGCTAGCCAGCGACGACTGGAGGATCTTTCTTCTCGTTCTTCAAGTCGTCATAGAGCATTCAAACAGCTATTGATTGCAATACATGATACAGGTAACGTTATAAAGTGATCTAACGACGAATTGGATATTGTTGAGACTTGGGGATCGCCTTATTCTCCTCTTAAAAATAGAAGAATATGGAACAAAATACCTGCTATTCCCGCATCAAACATACTCTTCCAGATAAAACCATTGATACAGKAAATCTGCCACTAAATATCTTCCGGTTGATTGATCTCTTGGTGWWTCAGAGAGGAAGGTCTATTTGGCTTGATAGAAAAGGGGCCCTTACGGAGCGAACATAGAATCGATAAGGASAGGACAAAGTTGATTTGCAACATGAATTGGCCTTTTCCATTTTCTATTTCCATCCGGCACAAAGATCTATTGGAACAAGAGCAACTCATCATGTCTGTCCATACTCACGCATCATCAGCCGCACATACCCTCCGCCCAACAAGAGCACCCAATTCTACTACCCCAACCGCAACCCAGACAATCACCTCARCACCCGTTCTCCGCTTGCGGGCTACTGCCCCACCTGAGCAGGCTCGGAGGCCTAGGATACACTGGGCGGAAGATGTTGTRGAYAAYGAAGGCYTRGGGAGGAAGAGATCYAAAGGTAGGCTTACACCGCAGTACKGCTTYGARAGCAAGACATCTKYGAGGCTRAAAKTTTCATGATMTAGTCTGCTGCATTTACCATRCCCCACACCCCGTCGGTGAATCCTCATCCGAGTCTGATTCTTCCGAAAGCGACTCAGATAGCGGCGATGAGAGCAGTGGGAACGACGATGGTGCCGCGAGGATGGCCGGAAGGAATGGCAAGGGCAGCAGACAGAAGAAGAAGGTCAACCGGGACTCGACTCAACATGGACATGATGGATGCAACGGGCATGAGCATGACGATACAACCAAGGACGAAACTGCTTCGAAGAAGCCCAGCCGCAATGCTTACGAAAAGTTGCCCAAGCGCAGAGCGGGAAGCAAGACGACGGTGGAGGTCAGAAAATGAGTTACTTCTCATCTGTCAACCGATTCGACAAAACCCCATTTTCCTAGAAAAGCCGGGAAGAGACTTGGTATGGTTCAGGGTCGACAAATCCTTTGCGGACGACACCACATCCCAATTAGATATGGGATACTCACGATCTGGACACTTGGGCCAACACGTTGTGAAAGAGTGAAATCAATCGAGGTTTCAAAAACTCATGCAACAAATCGATAAGGTCCGGATCATGCGTACATGTGAGCCTATGACCAAGCGAGACTTTACTCGCTGGTTTGGGTGTCCGTATTATGATTACAATCTCGTCAAATCTTGAAATGATAGCTTCTGCGAGCAACATCAATTCGAACCTCACAACCGTTGCAACTCGACAACTTTACAGGTTCTTGGGAGCAACCCCGAGGCGAGGTCCGGTGGAGTCAAAGACGACGAATTGCGACTTGAGAAAGATGTCGCCGAAGATCGAGAAGCCGATGCCCGCGTTCGATTGCACTCCACCAAAGCAGGCTGAATCCGTGTCAGTATGCATTCAAATCACGTGGATCTTGTCTACGAATCACTCACTCGTGCCAGCTGCAGATATCGGAGCATGCGTAGTACGCCCTCACGACAGCTGCTGGTAGTAGCAGAAGAGTGGTGCCAGTGTCGGCGATTGCATCRATACTCGAGCTGGCAAAAGCAGACGAGCCCACCGCATAACCATTCGAGGTGAACTCCCAGAAACCGTTGGCCGTGGTGACTGGGACATATGTGACGGACCCAGTGTGTTTCGWGGCCTACTCRAAGCAACATATCAGCATCTCTTTCCCATAACAGAAGACCAGCTTCCTGTGGGGTTGCCTACGTCGATGTAGCCAAAATCATAAGATCCGGGCGATCCCTTCTTCAAGTCCGCCGTGAATATTGGGGCCGCTAGTGAGCCTTTGACATTGTCGAAAAACGTCTTTTGCGCATTCGGCCTCACTGTGTTCAGCTGACTGAAGGCCAAGCCTAGGAGGCCATCATTGTCGGTGTCCTCTGAGAATTGTGCCGAGACGGACTCAGCAGCTTCCACTGCCTGACTAGTAGCAGTCGTCGCACCAACTGTGACCGTGTCCAGGAAGACATTGCCAGAAGCACCGCTGCCGTCGCCATAGCTGATTGACCACGTCGCACCGCTCAGCGSTTTGCTGGAGCTGCCTGGCGTGTAAATGGAATGTCCTGCTGTGGAATCTGCGGCCAATTCGGAAGAGAAGACCCAACTACATGGCTTTGGGTAAGACATGCGTCACCTCAACGMTTGTACCATGAATGAACTCACAGATCGGATGATCCTGTGTCAAAGTCCAGGTTCAAGGTCTGACCCCCTACGGAGACTGGACACAGGTATTCCTCATCGTATGATTCCGGTGATGCCGTGACCGTCCCATCATTGTTTGCTGCTGCGGCTTTCACAACGGCCGGCGCCTGTTTGCCGTATTTCCCGTACAACGAAGCCAAAGCAGCGGGGCCAGAYTTGACGAAAGGTTTGGGGACTGACTGAGGCACACTGAAGGCTGCATGGGTATCTCTGACTTCAATAGGTGTGGCAGCCGCGAGACCCGAAAGGGCCGCAACGGCGCCGATGTGTTGCTGCAAACGCATRTTGAACAGATGTTCTGATAACGAGGCGGCTACAAGGCCCAATGATKKGAGGAGATACGACTTCTGCCACGAGGGATGCTCAGGAAAASGCAAGAAGTGGGAGGGAAATGAGCATGACTTTATAGACGACTCCTCTCCTTTCTCTACCTTCACAGCTTCTCTGGAATGCAACCAAGATTGACACAAACAATTTTCTTCACATGCTTGTGTGCATCAACTTCCTAAAGCTCATGCTGAAAGTCAGGGGATCGTCGTTCCGTATCTTGGGGTACCACGGTGATCGACCGGCGGAGAAGGTGTCCTTCTAAGATTACGACTTGAAGAAGCCCTTTTCATGCCGGATCAGATGCACAAAACGCTCTTGGCGCATAGGTTGGGCAAGGGACTGAGCTCAGGAAATTGGGCCTTATCTCAAGCTCTTGGCTCACAGGGACACATAACCTTCCCCACTTTGGCAGCTCGACTATGGAAGTGGCTTCAGGAACCAAAGCTTGGTACATCAAAAGGCCAACTTTGAATCAGTACAATCCACGATACCACCTTGAGTGGCAAGTGGGACGAGGCAAAAGCRCGGCGTCTAGCACACGACTATAAATATTTGATTGGTCTTGAAGCTCCGCAGCGACAGCCACAACAAGAACCCTAGCGTGGACACAGGATAAGGGTGGGCGAACGGTTGTTCAGCCTACGGGTGTCAGTGTATTATAATAGGCATCTGGATGGTCCGCAGCGGTTCGCGCCGAACGGGGGCTGTATCTTTCTTCGGACCTTGTCCAACATCRGTACCAGGACATCAGCTTGTCGAATGCTCCTTCTCATTTCTGCTTCTTCCGGGATTGCTGGTCGCAAGACCAAGCTTCAATGCAGAAAACATCAAATCCGATCATTCCACTAGCATTTGAGATCGTGAGTGACATGAAGTTAAATGACTGGTTCGATACAATCAGAGGGATTTAGCGCGAAACGCRTGCGTTTTCGTCTACATGCGATAAGTACAGAAAGCGTGTTGTCTCCTGTCACTGGACGGGGATTGAGGATGGATATCCAGAGACATTGATAGGTCGAGCCTTACCGACCTCATTGGTTGGTGCTATGAGCCTGCATCTGCTCACAATAGGAGTCAGTTGCCTTTTGCGGCATAACGCTTTTCTGAAGTACGATTGTATCATGAAGAAATCATAGTTTCCAGGGACATCAATGATCTCCTGGGATGAACTTGTGCTTTTATCAGTCCAAGTACCATAGAAATCTAGGGTGATGCGAAATTACGAATGTAGTCGAAGCCGTGTAGAGCCTTCATCTCTTTTGAAACAACCTCGCTGCAAGCAATGTATTGGACAGGGTTGTCACAGTAGCAAGTCTACGCGCCATCACCGAAGGAGCTACTCTACAGGCACGGAAAGGGGTCAAGCAGCACTCGGGGGCGCTTTATTGTAAGCAATTATCACTGTTATGATCGTTTTTGGATAATGAGTTGAGGATTCAATGAAGGACACGTGACCGAGGGGACAATGATTTGGGCGCTAGGAGCTCTGACGTCATTGGCAAACAAGACATATCTCCACCTCAGCCTGATCACCTATACTGATATAAGCAGCGCTTACCCTGGCAAACCAATGGATCGCATCATATCTGCAGTGACGAGCGGATTCCGCTACCTGTTCCCGGCCCAACCAGCGGAAACCGAAGACACGTCCAGGAGAAGCGCTTCCCTAGACTCCCAATCCGAACCTTCTTTCCCCAGCGAATGGACTACTCATGACTCAAATATCGCTCTCTATGATTGTCTTTCGGCAAAGACGTCGAATAGACCAGCTCTACCGCCAGAAATCATC
>MSTJ01000681.1:0-12775 GCA_001956345.1 Ramalina peruviana
AACGCAATAATATGGTGGTAATTTTGTGACAACACGACCTTCAGCTTTGCATTTGAGGCACGTACCAAGAGAACTTTTTCAACCAATAGTCCCTTGCCTCTGAAAGCCATTTCCTTGTGACACCATAGCGATTGTCCTCTTGCATGTTTTCATAGACCGGCTTTGCGATCTTGCTCAATTCGACTAGCTTGCGAAGGTCATCCAATTCGTCTTGGGTAGTCTTTGCAGTCCACGGATCAACAGCAACAGCACTGCTAGGAAGTTTCCCATAGCCTTCCATAATGCACACTTTGCAGGTATGAGAGAATATGCAAGGATACTCAAGGACACCAGATCCTGCGAAGCGTTTGATATGAGGCAAGCTTACTAACTAGTGTGGGACGTTATCCAGGCCCAAATATGGTACGTACCTACATGAGTCATCAGGATGAGCCTGATTATTCTGGGCCAAAATAAGCGTGTGCGGATAGGATCGAAAAAGACCTCGAGCTGGAGATGATTGCAAAGGAGAACACTCTTTATTTGTTCTAGCTCCTGCGAATATGACAGACGTACCTTGTTCCGAAGCGCTTCCAAAATGGAACAGCTCTCGTGGTGTATCAAACGGTGATATTGTCGGATGACGTACAGCGCGGAATATCTACGGTCTCTGTCCTTGTTCAATTGGCGATTAAGCAGATACATATTCATACGTCAATAAGATAATATCTTATGAGTTAGGACCATCTCCTAGCGTGTGGATGATGTACCTGAACACTAAGAGCCACAGAGTGCTGCAACCTTCAGTTCAGTCGCAGGCTACTTCAGGATTTTGAACACGAATTTCTTGTGACTGAATTATTACCTACTCTCCCTGACCCTCTGACTAACGGTGAGAACCATGAAGAGGGTTGACGAGTTTGTGTGGTCGTGAAGAATGCTTTTGTTCGATTTCTTTGTGCTATTGCTTCAATCCAATTGTTCTATTGAGTTGTAGCTTTGTTGATCTGCTATTGATATAATGGTAGACTCCATTACTTTGGAGAATTGACTGCGTCTGTGCGCGCTCATCTCTCGTTCCGAAGAAGTCGAGTGAACTGCACTACCAAGGTTTTCGATACTAATGCAGCATCTGAGAACGCAGTCTTGGCTGTCAACATCTGGGCGTACATCAATGCCAACACAGAGGGTCACATTCACGTCTCCGTCGTCCACTCTTGGTGCCAGCAAATGCAGAAGTACGGAGCTCGGTTCAGCCGTATTGGCTTCGTCGTCCACCTCATCAAACCAGAATGCAAAATCTATACATGGCGAATTTGAGTATCCTGCCGCGACCAATACCTTAGTCCTGCCGAGACGCGGTGATAAGAAGGATGAAGATGACCGGGACACTGACACAGCTGCTGCCTTTGTCGAGACGGACCCACCGTCATTGAAACGCGACTGCTTCGAGCTTGACGACCACTCTTTTGAGGATGAAGAGGATCATTCGCTATCAGTGAGTGCATTACAATATAAGTCTAAGTCATCGACAGATCCTAAAGGTACCAAAGGAGCGAGTATGCAGCACACAATCAGCAATCGTACTAATGCCCTGCATTCCAACATTGGAACGGACAGAATTTGGCTTTCGAACGGAATTTCGAGACCAAAGTATGACATCAAGCAAGGAAGCTCAGTGCTAAAGGAACCGGAGCCCCAGCTTCTTCTTATTGAGCAAGCGGAGTGGCTCGACGCCTGTATTGAAAAATGCATTAGACGAGTCGACGCAATGATTGCCGAGGGTATCGATGCTCTTGCTGCTCAAGCATCTCAGCAAGAAGACTTTGTGCTCGAGCTTACTTAAGGAGAAATGCCTCATAATGATGGGCTCTACGCACCAGCTGCCCTTTCTCGCGGATGAACTAGTACGCAGTCGAAATTGATTCGAGATATCGAGAGCTTGCTTGAGTGATTTTTCTGCGAGTCCAATTGGCCGTGGTGATGTCGCACAGCAGGGGACCCGCTGACATATTGGGCAAAGCTATCGAAAGTTACGGCTACGATCAGATCATTATAGAGAAACTGGCGTTGCAGTCGGCTCAGCGGAGCTGACAGTAAATAGAAACAGGTATCACATCTCTTGGAAAAGCAAGAGAGTGAATAAGAACATCGATCAAGGTGTCAGACTATTCCTCAAGCAGTCTCAAGATTCAGGATATAATAAGCCCAACAATGTTACAAAAGTGCATTGTGGCTTTTTGTGCCTTTCCGATATGTCACTTCTGCATTGCAATGCGATAATTTGAATTGATGGCAAGCTGCTCCTCAAAGCCAGCACCTAGAATGTAAGTGAATTCGACGTCTCAGTCAGATCTGGAAGACCAAAAAGGTCGTTGCTAAAGTGGTCAAGCTTCGGATGCTGGAATTCAAGAGTCGTGACATTGTAAGCTTGAGATTGCCTGGAATTCAACAGCAAATTCGCAGTGCAATTACGCAGTGTATCAACCGAATAAAGAAAATAGGAAGAGAGAAACGAGACAACTTTTGATGATAATAATCTGCTGTCGCCAACTTTTCGCATTGTCGACTGTGGGGAGATAAACGAGCGTCAGATGAGCCTTCGTATAACATCAAGGTATCAGCAGAAGAAGAACGGCAATCGGTCAAGGTCGAAAAGCTGTCAGGGCACAGAACGATGTTGTACATTTCTACTAATGAAGCTTTCCCCATCCCTCAGATCGGCTGGTTCATGACCCTCTCAGCTTGAAACAACCAGGCAAAAACCGCATCAACGTGAGACCTGAACTGCGGGCCCACCAACATATTTACACCGGGACCCTGGCTTCTCCAAGCAATCGGACGATGGCCTTCCATCCTGTGTATAGCAGGTCCCAGTCTGTCGCTAGCCCTCCCAAGATGCCGTGATAGTGTTTCGAGTTCTTGGTGGTCTGGTGCGGGGACGCGGCTTACCATCTCAAGGTACGCAATCAGCAGCTCTCCCATGCTGGGCTGATGCGAAAGCCCTGCAGAGATCATCCCACTTCCGAGACCGTTCTCTTGAATCAGCTGCATCCGGGTCGAAGCGTCTTGGAGCAGCCGTGTGAAGTCGGCTCTACTGTTCCCAGGCGATGACAGCTGCCTGGTGATTTCGCGGAGCTCGGCGAGATGAGCGACACTGACCTGCAAGTCTTCAATCAGTGGCATGACAGGCTGGGAATCAGATGAGAAAAGCTTGCGGCGGCAGATAGGGCAGGAGTTGTGCGGCTTCTTGGTGCCCGATGGTTCGAACCATTGCTTCAAGCATGCGTATCCGCATACATGATTGCATGGCGTCTTGACGGCCTTGTCATTGGTGGCGGCGCTGAAGGGTTCCACTAGATACGACGGCCAAATTAATGTCACTTCCCCCGGTGGACGAACTCGATCATTCAAGGTTCACTTACTGCAAATGTAGCAYGAATTGTGCTCCTTGAGCTCTGCTTTCGAAGCGTCTGGTAGCGAGTCGAGGAACATCAAGGCCTTTGTGTTGGACATATTTGTGATCAAACCTTTGGGTGCAACGGTATGCGAGAAACTACGAATCGTCTCAKCAGGATACCGGCCAACGCTGAAGTCGGCTTCACCAGCCAGTGAGGTTCTTCGTCGCCGATGTGAGTCTGGAGAGGGATGAGCAAAATTGTTAAGCCATCGTCTAACTTGACGGGGCATCTGAGGGAGTGATTTGCTTTGTTTGGTTCAATGTAACTCGATATGTGTGTGCGTGTATTGGTGTCTCGGACTCGGAGCAAGGCCGGACTATATTACATCGGCAACAAAGGGCCGCATAAGGCAGGCTGCTTGGACATTGTTGAAAGGAYAGCGAGGCCGACAATGGACTTATCACAACCCAAGAGAACAATGACATTATTGAATATTGGGCTGAATCGCTCATTGCTGCGTGAAGTAGAAGCTGCCACGGATTGCTCGATTGGCATTCTCGCATCGAAAACCCACCACCGGCTCGGAATCATCTCGCTCCCTGCCGGATTCAGGAATTKGGAYTTGATTGGGGATCTGTCATGGAGTCACTGGACCATGTGGACAGTTGGCGGCTTGAAGTTGATTCCGACGCAATACAGAACGGACATTTCATTGACATTGATGGATCTGGCGACGAGCATCTGTGGGAAGGAGAACCTCTCGACGTTTTCGAAGSCATCGATTTCAGCGACTTCAACGGGGTTCATGCGACTACCCAACTCGACCAGACTTCGTTCGATGCYATCAGTCCAAKTGATTCAGCCTCTCAGCGCAGTATCAAAATCAATGATGAGAATCTCGACTCTRGAGGCRCCACATTCAGAAGAAMATCACCTCGAGCTTTGTCCGACGATGGAGTTAGTAACTCAACCACTCAAACAAGATCCACCTGGGCAGCAGACGTCAATACTTCTGCGACGTCCGCATCCAAGGAAAATGGGCACCTTATGCCATCCATCACGCAGGTAAAGCTATTGAGTGGCAGTCCTTTTGACCTTACCCATGAGGAAGASACTGACACAGAAAGTCTTACCAGCATTCCRATAGAGMCAAATGAGGCCGTGCCAAATTGGAGAAACCATCCAAGCCCGTCGAGGAGACTGGTACGTGTGTCGGGAGGTCCGACATCGATCTGCGGTGCCGTAACCGCAGAAACACTCATACCAATCTTCCCCTGGCTACGCGGAACAACTTCGTGCCGGAGAGGTGATTGCCCGATCAAAACGAAGCATGAAGAAGGCCCTTACCTTCACGATRGCAATCTTCGYACCAGGGAAGGAAACATGTTCGGAGCTTCGAATCCACCGCCGGACGTATATGAGGCGTATGACAGGCTCAAACTCGGAACATCGACATCGCAGAAGGATAGCAAGAAGGTRCTAAAGTTTGTGAAGTATCATTTCGGCTATACAGATCCCAAGGATCTGGACTTTGTGGAAAAGCGCGGTCGGCCAATGAATATGATCACGCCTGGGAAGACTGTCCTTGGACCCATCATCCGCGCGTGGAGGATGGCATCGTAATACATCTCGCCCTAGAGCATCGATCAAACCCCAGTCAATGTGCCCATCCCAACTTACAAAAGTGCTGCGAGGTAGACCTTCTCAGGCGGACAGGGAYGGTACGTGATGGACCATCGACATACGCCGGTAGATCTGATACCTTGTCACAGAGTGACAAATAATAACCAAATTTTTCGACAGACTCTGATTACTTTGCTTGAGTTGAATAGATTCCTCTTTCTTAAGCTTTGAGACAGAAGTGCCGAGAAATAGATTTAGAGAAACCTCAAAGTCTCACGTGAACACATCAGGCGGTTTGCTGTACGCCRTTACTAAGACATCAATTCGGAGAGCACTAGCCGTGAGGCTGTACCAAGACAACAAGACACGGGAAACCTACCCCAAAGAAGTCAACAAATGAACGCCTGACAAGCATGTCAGCAATTGCCCAACATGCYCATTCTATAAAGCCCRAAGCGCCTGTGCAGATTATTGAATTGAAGCATATTCCACAGGCCAGCAATTTGACCTCCGTACAACGTCAAATCTACTGCAATGCATACTTTTGCCCTTCTCACATCCGTAGCACTTCTTTCMTCTCATCTCGCCTCCAGCAACCCTATCCTATCATCTAGACAAGTAAACACCACTTCCAATRACTCTTCAGGCAACTCGTCCAGCTCRTCAGCCGACATTCTCGACGAAAAAGACTTCGACTCACTTGTCACCGATGAGCTTTACGCAYTGGGTGAYTCCTTCGACTTCGTTGAATACACGGCAACAACCTATCCCGTGAACAGCGATGGCACTCTTTCGAACGCCGGCGGTAACGCAAGCACGGACTTCCTGGTCGTCAGCTTGCAGGTTTGGAACCCGACGACCAACCAGTTGTACACCCAGGGCCTGCAGCCGGGTGCCACGAATTGGTCCGGACCCTTCGTGGACAATGGCACACTCTCCATYTCACCACTCACGACTTGGGACTGGGGCTTCGATACGCCTGACATGCAGACGACACTTCAAACCTTGCAGAATGGGGGGTACAGTGGGCCCTGGTTGAGTGCAAGATTGTTGAAGTGGAAGAAGGATCCATGGTATCAGGGGGACGATGGCACTGGCCAGGTGTACTATCTCTGGCAGAAGACGGAGAGTCCAAATCCCAAGTATGTTATTGCAGGGTGCACGGATAATACACTGCATGCGGTCGTGGTCCCACAGACGGCGAATGAGCTCGATTGGTTCAGCAACGACGCTTCGACATTTGAGAAGTGGTGATGGCTTTAGATGGTGATGGGTGGCGGCTTGTAGGCTCGTGTAACTCTCAATTGAAAGCTATGCCAACTATCAGTGTCATCAAACAGAGACTATACATGGCCCTAGCCTCAAATGATCTCTCATAAAGCATCTTTACCGAAGTGTAGCGTGTAAGATTGAGAGACATGTTGTCAAGTTGGAACCAGGAAATAGGGAAAACCTTACGCCAAGATTTCGGATTTTCCGACGAAATGCCGCAAGCGCCCCTTTTTTCGGATTTGCTAAGTGGATCCATGCTCCCCAAAACTCCGGCTTGAATTGAATATGACACCAGGTTCCTACTCCGCCCGTCTCAGAGAAACAATTAGTTTGACTTAAAGACAGTATCACGTCCCGCAAATTCGCCTTCAAACAATCTATGAATAGATTATCCTCCGACCGAAACGTCGCGGCAAGATGGGGGCCGCAGATCTACGTCCGTATGTTTTAGTGCCGGATCGAGAAACACACCTCTGTGCCGAGAAGCATCATGGTATGCATGTATATTCGAGGGAGCCCAGCTAGTTGCCTCCACGATCTTGACAGCGTTGAAGCCCATGTTTGCCCGTTTTTGTCACGAACACGTTCATTGTCAGTGATTCTCCCAGGGACGTTCGACTTCTTCCCGTGTCAATCCTATCTTAATCAGAGCGTGAGCCATTGATCAATATTGAACATGGCACGGGTCATAAAATGGAAGCGGACCAATCGCAGAATGCGATGATGTTTTGCTAGCTGGTGACAATGTGTTTCTTCACACGGAAACGCGCTGTATCTGGTCTCAAGGCCAGCGCGGCTCTCACCAAACGGTCCCTTCGTTGACTAATCTTTGCTGTGAGGCTGTGACTGAGATTTTGACCTTGGTCAACCTGTGGGCTGCTGTTGAGCAGCCATGCTGGAGGCTATGTAGAGACTCTGACGAGACGTGGATCCAGCATTGACGTTGAATGTTCCTGGCCGAATGATGTTTCGAAGGGATGTAAAGAGGGCCCTCGACTTCGAGATGCCGCTCCAGATACTCGAATATAGTCAATTTCGACTTTGTTTCGAAGTATGGCAAAACGATAGGTTTGGTTGCATTGGCGTTCGTCCCGGATTGGTTGAGCTCGTCTTTCGTTCGACTGCTAGAGCCACAGGGTAGTAATGGAGATTCGAAGGCTTCACGCACCTTCACCGCCATGATTGCCACAAATACTGTATGTAGCCATTTCATTCTTTGCTCAGCCCAGCAAAAGCACCCTCTCCCGTCTCAATCCTCAGAGCCCTCAGCCAACCACCTCAAACACGCCTCCCCACTCTTCTCCACCCCAACCACCTCACCCATCCCCTTCCTCACAAACCCCGCCTCAATCGCCCTCCCCATCCACGCCGTCACCCCATCCCAATACCCCTCAACATTGTAAAARCAGACCTTCCTCGCATGCACCCCGAACTGATGCAGCGTCACCACCTCCATCATCTCATCCATGGTCCCGAACCCGCCACTCAGSGCRATGAAACCAGACCCTGGCCCTCCCGTCGCGATCAAACGCGCCATCTCTTTCTTCCTGTGCGCGAGATCCGGGACTATGAGGATTTTGCCGCAGRTGCCTTCGCTYGCAACCCTTCCCTCCTCGCTCTTGCCATCATCATCATCATTATTGTTGTTGTTGAGRGAAGCACTGCTCCTATATTTCGACCCCCTTGTATGAAGCTTGTGGATCCACCCACCACCACCGGTCCCGTTCTTCGCATCCATGCTACTGCCGCCGGAAGAAGYGCGTTCGATCCCCACAATCGCTTYCGGAATRATCCCCAGCACTGCATCTTTCCCCGCCAGGCGCACCAGCGTCTTGGCGAGCTCSCCCATCATGCCGTTGCTGCCGCCGCCGTAGATCAGGGTGATGTGATGGGCGTGCAAGGTTTGCGCCAGCTCCCGGGCGGCGGCGAGGTGGGCGGGCGAGCGGCCTGTTGTGGCGGAGCAGAAGACGCAGATGCGTGTGGGSGGGGAGGGGGAGGGTTTGGATGAAAATGATGATAATGTGGGATTGGGGGTGGTGCCTTTTGGATTGTCATTCTTCTTGCCCATTWTTGGTGGCGGATTGTGGGGTTAGACTGTCGTATGTTCATCGGGGAGGGCAGTGAAGTGGCAGACGTTGCTGGCGGGCAGGAGGTCGCGATCGGAGAAGTGAGTCATTATCTTCGAGCGAACTTGCGTATCGCCTTGCATGATACCATGTCTCTAGGAGATCTCTAGGAGATGTCCCAGGTCAACGAGGCTGGAGGGGTTTTATGATATACGCGCCGGAAGCTGCATAAGGATCCCCGCGTTCATCACCCGCCTAGATATTCCGGAGGCCGTCTAGTGTAGAGCTGGGATAGGTATTGGCTCGGGTGGTCAACGCCTACCAGACAGACTAACTTGACACAGAAAGTGAGGCAACGATCAGAAACATACTTGATGACTCATTGGAGCACACATAGCTTTATTATTACTAGTGGAGCAACAGTCCACGCCCATGCATTGCGATTGATAATTCTTGCGCGAACTRCTGATCGATCCGATTGACAAAACCCTTATCAATTACGCTCYYCCTTCAAGCAAKACAAAACAAGMACATTCGTTGTCACCGTAATCCATTAGAAAAACCCCGCGCTCAGATGTCATTCTCATTCCAGCCAGTAACGCTTGAGGATGCTCATGTCATCACGGAGATCTTTCAAGATGCATTTGCAGACGACCACATCTTGAAGTACATCAGCCCCAACACTCCCAAGGACATCCTGTTTCAGAACGATTTGGAATTTTTCACCCGCCTGTTAGAACGTGATCCTGCCTTTGGTGGGAAAGTCGTCAAGGTCATTGATGATTCGACGGGGTACTTGAGGAGCCTGCTCCAAGTATTGCATTTGCCGAGGACTGATCCGGCAATGTCAGGAAACCGATCGCGTTCGTGAGATGGGTAGAGCCGGTGACGTTGACCCCTGAGCAAGAGGCGGCGAGGGATGCGAAGTCTACCAGGCGCAATCTGCCAGTCGTCGGTGCGAACGAAGCGTTGCAGAAGGAATACTTTGCGCAACTCTTTGGGAATCGGGAAAAGTGGATTGACCCCAAAAAGGACTTCTGTGAGTAGCATTCAACTTGGGGTTCGAGATAGTAGCTGATGAGTTTGAAGTCTTCCATATCCTTGCAGTCTCGTCTGCGTACCAACGTAGGGGACTCGGGACAATGCTGCTCAAGCCGTGTCTTGATGCTGCCGGTAAGCTTGATCATCATCTCATTCCGCGACCGATTGAAGAGGCTCAGAACCATGGTGTTCGATGAGTCGGAGCACTTGTCRCGGCAGTGTCTATGACAGATATGGATTTGGCGAGAGTCCGCTGACTTGAGAAAYGTTCCAGACCGGGAAAGAGCAGTCACGTATCTTGAGGCTTCACCTTCAGGTCTCGGACTGTACCTCAAACATGGATGGAAGCCCTGTGATGACCTGGTTGTCGATTTGAGACCGCATGGTGGAGATCATATTGCTCATTCGCCGTTCATGGTAAGACAACCAAAAGTAGCCGGTGCACCTGAGTCGTAAGGAATGTCGATCTAGGAAAATGTGTTGTATGAGTGTGGGRAATGAGTCMRTAACGCCTCGATGTTGGATGCTGCCAAGATTCTTCGCCGGTGATGGCCCACAATGGAAATCGTACTRGATTCTGCTCCCAGCGTCCACCTCCACTTTCGCTYCTGTTTGGTCATYCACATCTGAGCTGGCCTGTGTAATTCCTATGGTGCAAGTGTTCGTGCCTCTACGGCGCGTCAGGCTTGACCARCATGTTGCACAGCCAGCCAGGAAGTCAATCCGCTTTCGCCGCCATYGGTGGGTAGTCGACTCCTCCCTTCTCGGTTTTAGGCTCGCAGGTGCACCACTCGTTTTTTGGGATGCTGTCCATCACACCAGGTACGTGCATTCCACATCCCCACCAGCTTGATTTTTCTGCAGGCAGTCAAAGGCGAATCAGTCTCAGGAACGGGACTTGAAGGCCTGAAGATGGGGTAGCGAGGGGTATCTTACGGCAAGCAGTGCAGGTTCCTTTTTTGCACATCTTGGCGCTTGTGGGAAGTCGATCCTCTATCTTGTCTTGAAGGGCTGTATCCTGAGAATCGTTGCTGGGATCGAATTTGGGCTTGTTGAATGTTTTTGGGTGAGTGCAGATCAATCTGATTGAGGCGCTGATGGTGTTGCTTCGATCTGGCAGCGATGAGGAGGATTGAGGGGACGTCGTTTGGCCACGCTAAGCATCCAGAAAAGGCTAGCTGCTTCTCCTCGACCTCACCTCCTCCTGGGTTGCGATTGAGACTGGACTGTATTGCAGGGTTTCGAAACTTTGATGAATCCAGACTGATGGCGTTGAAAAAGCTTAAAGGTAGGCCGACGGTGAGTTGTTTGTCGTACCAAGGTGATGCTTTTCTTGTTCAATGCAATCGCCCAACGCCCCAACGCCCAACTCCAAACTCCAAACTCCCAAACGCCGGAATGCTGCGAACAATGACTGGATCTTGTACGGCGTCCTAACCGAGCCACCTGCCTCCGGAACTTATGGCGTCCTAACCAAAACCCCCTGCCACCGGATCTTATACGGGGTCCCACCCGAGCCACCTGCCTCCGGATCTTATACGGGGTCCTACCCGAGCCACCTGCCTCCGRATCTTATACGGGGTCCTACCCGAGCCACCTGCCTCCGGATCTTATRCGGGGTCCTACCCGAGCCACCTRCCTCCGGATCTTTTATGCAGCCCCTGGGAGGCGTACACGCGGCGTCCCAACCGCATCCTCGAACAACGCTGCGAACGACGATGCCCTCTCCCCCTCCGTCCTCTCCGCCGCYTCCTCCCTCTCCCTCGCTCTCCGCAGGTGCCGGTTGGCTCTCCCCGCTTTGCTCCGATGGGTCCTCCGCTTCGGGCGCCCATCCTCAGATCCGCCTTCCGCGGAACTGCCCTCGGCTTGCTCAGGCTCGTCATCGGGTCCGGGTCCGCTGTTCGCGACGCCAAACGCCTCTGACTCCCCCTCGCCYGCCGTGTGAATGGAGTTGGCTCCATCCGGCTCAGCTATGCTGGAAGCCTCACTAGGCAGCCCCACTTGGGCCGGATCCTCCGGTGGTGCACCGTCCACTTCGGCCCCATCGTGAGCGCGGCGGTTCAGCTCGGCCCTTAGGTCGGCGATCATCCTCTCCTGTCCGGCAATCAATGCCCTCATCGGCGCAAGCTCCCTCTGAATCGCCTCCGCGATTCGGTCGCCCCCTTCCTGCCCGTTGTTGTCGTTGTTTGCTGGCCAAAGCCACAGGCTCTCCGCCAGCGGAGAGGGCCTGTGCAGCGTCGGTCATGGTTGGGACGGCTGCTGGGATGGTCTCTGTGATGTTGGCGGCAGGCAGGGGGGCGGGCAGTGCGACAGCGGCGATGTTGGCGACATACTCGCACACCGGCTCAATGGTGGCGAGGCCTTTGCACTTGCGTTGGATCTTCACCGCGATGTCGTTGGTGAAGATGAGGCCGAAGTTCAAGGCCTTCAGGAGCGTTCTGCGTGAGAAGACCATTGTGGCGGTGGTCTTGAGTGGGTGGAGTGGTGGTGTGCGTGCGATGGAGGTGTTGAGGAGATGGTGTTTGCTGTGTTTGATTGGTATGGGAGAGGTCTTGGTGGGTGCTTGCAAACGTCTGGGTGTGCTTGCAAGTGTGGAGGTTTGGGAATGATGAGAGTGTAGAGGAGAGAGAAAATTTGAGAATCCAAATTTGAAAATTTATGTGCGAGTGTCATGGTGAATTCACCACGGTGTGGTGAATGTTCGGCTCAACCGCCTCTGATTGGCCGAGAGCTTGGATGACCTCTCAGAGTGCTCAAAGGGACCAGGGCATCCAAACAACAGGTAAGACTAGGCCAGACCGGGCTAGAAGCTTTTCTCAAACAAWGAAATYAATGAMAGGGTAGATGTGTYGATGATGCAGAAGCTCTACCTACTTAGCCAGACTACCTAGGATATCAACCTGGCCTCCCTTGGTCTCGATGCTCTTGAACTTATCACCACTGCCTTCACCCTTCTCTGCTTTGGCATACGCTGCTGGACTTCGGTCTGTGAGGAGCTTGAGATCAGCCTCACTCARWATCTCACCATCTTCCCCCGGATCGTAGTTCTCRAAATCGTCGTCTGCTAAGATATCCTCGATCTCCTTGTACTCTTCTTTCTTGCTCTTCTTGTCAAGGATGCTGCGGAACTTGTCTTTCTGGATTACAAGTTTCTCAAGCCGTCGCTTACCATCGGCCTTTTCCAGTAATGTCTGCTCCACAGTACCTTTCGTGGCTAGTCTGTACACGATGACAGGACGCGTCTGGCCAATACGGTGGGCGCGGTCTTGAGCTTGCAAATCCTGCTGCGGATTCCAGTCGCTGTCATAGAGAATGACGGTATCCGCGGCCGTCAGGTTGATTCCCAGACCACCGGCACGCGTACTGAGAAGGAAGAGCTGGTGATCTTTGCGG
>MSTJ01000035.1:0-79573 GCA_001956345.1 Ramalina peruviana
AATAAATCAAATAAATCAAATAAATCAAATAAATCAAATAAATCAAATAAATCAAATAAATCAAATAAATCAAATAAATCAAATAAATCAAATAAATCAAATAAATCAAATAAATCAAATAAATCAAATAAATCAAATAAATCAAATAAATCAAATAAATCAAATAAATCAAATAAATCAAATAAATCAAATAAATCAAATAAATCAAATAAATMAAATAAAWCAAATAAATMAAATAAAWCTTTAAACATATGATAATAAATATTAAAAAAATTAAATTAAGTATATTAATATAATTAAATTTTSGGATAATAATTAAAAATTTATATTTATAAATATATCGTTTTTTTTTTATAATAAAAATTATTATTTTCGTATAAGTTTTACGCCTAACGATATAATATATTTAATTTTATAAAAAGGGTTTATTAATAGAATTATAAATAATATTATCGATTATATATWAAAATCGTTAAATTATAATARATAAAAYCTAAAAACCGTTTAAATTAATATAACGGAATAAATTAATTATTATTAAAAAAACGYTATTTATAAAATCGGYRACCGGGTTTATWTATTAATTAARAATATTWWAAYRATAAAAYTTTATAAAAAATTYRATTTTAAAATAATTAAATTATATAAAATTAAAAATAAAAAAGGTTATTTATATAAATTCGAYTTTCCCGTTAATTTTTATATCGAGAATATTTTTTATATAAATTTATTATATATAACCGTTAAAAACTTTTTATTTAAATAAAAGTTAATTTTTATTAATTTTATTATTATTAACGATTAWAAAGAATAAGAAATTAATAATATTTTTAATTTTCGATTCTTATACGGACGGTTATAATATRAAATAAATTAATCCGGTTACGATTTTAATTTAAAATAATATAATTCCGATAAAAATAAATTTAAATATATTATTAATATARTAAACGAATATTATTTAATATACCCGGATAAACCCGGTTTATATAACCGATTACGCCGGGGCCGCTTTCGTTATTATAATTAAATTTTATAATAGTTTTTTACTATATTATTAATATTGCGGACGATATTTTTTAAAAAAAGGGGGGTAATATTAGGACCGTACCAAAATATTAGCCGTATACCGTAATTCGTTATTTAATATTTAGCCGGTAACTTTTCGGCTCGCTTAACGGGCCTATTAGCTACGTTGGGTTAGCGGCTTAGCGATTCGACTACATAAAGCTTATCTATAGGTTTACCTATACTTTTACTCTTTATAGTTATTCTTTTCGATTAATGAACCCTTGTTGATATTACATTCCAAGCCGGGTCTTATTACTTGGAGTGCTGTCACTCGGCGGCTGTCGCCACTCGCTACCATTTCATGGATTTCATTTGCCGCATCCACTTCAAAACGCCTCTCCCTCGCTTCTAGTTCATGTTTCATTCTCTCCTCCGCTTCTAGCTCAGCCTTTGGCCGGAGATATAGTTGTATGTTTTGAGGCTGTCCCGGGGGTTTTGCTTCGGCTTTAGCAGATGCTAGATGTTTTCGTCTTCGATATTGACGACAGGTCAACATCCCGAGCAGGGTCAACGCAAAGATACTAAATGGCACCGTCAAACCGATGACCATTGTGTACTTTGGTTCGAGGCCAACTGAGGTACTATTAGTAGACGATGGGACACTTGGCAGAGAAAGGGACGATGGTGGTGGTAGCGTCAACGACGGAGGGAAGGTTGAGAAGGTTGGGAATCCGATAGAATTCAAGCCTGTAACGTCTTCCCAAAGGCGTGTTTCTCCATCAGGCAGAATAGGCGAAGGAGTGCAGCTCGTAAGCCCGAGAAAAGAAACATAAGATGTGAGTGCGTCGGGTCCTATTTTCGTTTCGTTGGCAGCTGGCGGACTCGTTACTGAAAATGGTCGTACTGGTGTGAGTACATTTTGTTCTTGTGTGACACAAGTCCTGTTAAATGAAAATATTGAAGTGATACGGTATAGTGAAAATACTAGGTAGACGTTTGAGGCCAAACTACTATTCCTTAACATCAGAAAGAATCTTACCCAAGCTGCTTATTTAAAAATATACTTAGGGTTCCCTGTAGAAGATTCCTGGGTATTTGAGGCTGTTGTCGTCTCGTATTGTGCAGAGACGAGACAGCCACTGATACATTCCGCCGTCGTGACTCCGGTCTGTCCGGTGCCTGTCCCGTTCCTAGCTACTGTCCCTCCTGGATGCGTATCAACATATGTTGGGAGACTCAGAAAGCTGTAGTAAGCAGATATCGCACTCGATCGAAAAGCCGTAGGATCAGAAGTCGCTGGTTTGTACACCGAGAATAGCGGCGGCGGTATATCGTGAGTGTAACTGTCGGTGCTGGAAGAGCAAACCCCATCTTTGAAATCTTCGCCGACTATATAAAAGTCTGTGAAAAGCAAATATGAGATGATCTCAGTTGTGGTGGCACTATTGGATGGAGATATTAGAGCCGGATCTGGTATTAAGCGGGTCATATAACGTCACTTACGACGGATTCCCGAGGCTAGATGTAATGATATTGGTGATTGAGGTGACAGTGTCAGTGTCAGTGGACAGTGGTGTGAGATGACAAGTGCCACACGAGCCTGTGATGCTTGGAAGCTGGGTGGGAGTCTGCATCCCGCCCACCAGTATTGCTATAGGATATTGAACAACGCCTAGCTACGCAGAATGACATTGAAGTAAATGTTCTGCCAGAGTAAAGAAAACAACATAGCCCTGCTAATAATAGTATGGCCGCTAAGACATCAAATTTTCGAAAAGAGGGGTTTTGTGCCATGATTATGCACCCTTGAACCACTCGCGAGAATTCAAGACCAAAAAGTGCAGACTAAAGATGCAGCGTGAACAAACCAGAAGGTACTGTGACGTCTGAAAATGTCGGCTTCCTGGGAAAACGACCATCAACCCCATTAATGTTCCAAGAATCAAGCCAACGAGGAAGATTCGGAGCCTTTTCATGCATTCGAGGGGTTTATGACGAGCGTATGGAGTGAGCTTTTGTACATTTTGCGCGATGATACATTGAGTAAAATCCATGAGAAAGAAAAGATCATGACACTACTCAGGCCGGTTTTTCTGAGGGATCAAACCAACTGGATCGAGCAGGCTTGGCCAGAAAGCTCAATTCACCACCCCCAAGCTCAAATTTACTGCAAAAGGAGATTCCCGGGTACAAGTAAAGACTCATTCTGAAGATCAAGTCTGAGTATTGATTATACGTGAACTTTGTTGGAGGGTGGGTTCTTCGAAAAGGCCTACTTCGAAGACTACGCTGAAAGGGGTTACCCCCTACCGGACACAGCTACCAGCCGGACAGAACGATATATTCTCAGCTCATACTTCAAAATACGCGGGACTTCCCCCTTTTCGGTACCGGCACCAGTCCCCTCGGTCTATTATAATTGTCACGGCTGAGATGCGATGCATGTCACGGTTCGCAGCTTGTGCACAAAGTAAGCTGYCTTTTGAGGTGTTCAGATCTATTTCTACATCTGGCAATGGTTATAATATCGCTAGGGGTGCGTACAACGCAGACCAATATACTCGCCGTCCTGAGCATAGGCCGAAGACTGCCAACGAGCATGAGGACAAGTATGTGCTGACCCTTCATACGGATCGCAAACATCACGAATGCATGACCGCTCTCCGCAACCAATACTTTCCGTCGCATTTGAACAAGCTTGACGCCCACATCGCCCTCTTCCGCGCGCTGCCTGGCTCCCATCTCCCCCAAATAGAAACAGACATCCTCACAGTGGCCGCGCGCGAGATTAGCTTCGAGATCGAAGCCTGCAAGCCATTCATGATCGGTCACGGTGTGGGAATCAATGCTGAGGTGTCAGACGCGCACAGAGTCTATGGGGATCTGAAAAAGGAGTGGAAGTCGTGGTTGAGCGAGCAGGACATGAGCTTCCATCCGCATTACACAGTTCAGAACAAGGTCGAGAAAGATGTAGCGAGAAGGGCGCTCCAGGAGATTGAAAGAGTCGCATCCGATCCCAAATTTGCTCATACTGGGAATGTAGACGGCCTGACTCTATGGCGATATGACAAGGGATACTGGAGACACAGAAGGGATTTTATGTTTGGGGACTGAACGATGATCCTGGGAAGCCCCGTGAAGGATCTCATGCGCAGAGGCATGATAGCCAAAGAGCAATTGCCCGAGCTGCAATCAACGTCAACCTCGACTTTTGTCGCCAATCGTCGTTCCGGCGTATCGCGCGAATATGGGGCATCAGCAGGATTGCAATCCTCTGAGATGTGACCGCCGCAAGCTCGGTATGATTTTGCAGCATGAAAGCATCGCGCTTGCTTATATTGGTCGACAACGTTGTCATAGATATTCAGCTGCCCTGATGACATCTGAAGGATCAGTGACCACAACGCTGTAGACGCACATCCTTGACTGAGCAAGGATCGCCTGTTACGCCACCCATCAGTGGTCACCCAGGTATGAGCGAGCCACAAGCAAAGCATGAGGATGGCGCATGTAGAAACCGCCTCAAATACAGCGTTGGACTGAGGAAACATGCTACTATTGTGGGCTGTTCTACTCACTTTGGCTTGCGACATTCTTGAATAGTGAACTGTGAGTGTGCGGCTGCAGACCCATGGCTGGCTTGATTCTTCACGAGGGCTGTTGCGGACACACCGCAGCAGGTGAGTGCTCTCAGAAAGGTGTCAAGGTCTCGTGTTCCCTAGCCTGATCTTCGGCGCGTTGGGTACTGTTTGCGGATAGCCTGAGTCAAATGAATGTTCGTCATGGCACAATCCCGTGCAAGCATTGCGCCCTGCGAAGAGGGGACAGCAGCCTCGAAAACATCCTCTGGAAATCTTACAGTGTAGGYCAAGAGCGATCCTCGCTTTTCCGAGCTCAGATCGTCAAGTCCGATTGCTTCAAACATTCGATCGCGTGGGATCCTCATTTTTGCAGGAGGTTCCATCTTTCATCTGCGCTCTTGACCAGCTCGACATGTAGATGTGATGATTTCCGTGACATCCGACTTAAGGTATTTGCAGGCATGTCGTTATTATCGCTCAATCGGATCTGCTGTCCGTGAAAAAGAAGAGCCAGCGTGGATGATTTCCAGACATTAACCTCAAAACGACCTGTTTGAAATATAGTCAGGGCGAGTGATATAAGTGATATCAGTAGAACAATCAATGGATATGCAAGCCACGCCCACCGGACATGGACATATGTCTGGCTGCCCCACGCTGTTCCTTGGAATGGTTTCGATCCGCTGCTGTTTTGCTGGCGAATGTTGTTGGACATTGACACGGCCAAATTATCTATTCGCTCCGATATATCATCAGCCTCGAAGAAGGCGTGGATTATATCCGACGAAAACGATTGGGAGCCCGATGCGGGATCACGGATGCCACCGCTCCCAGTAAGGGCATCTGAGATGAAGCTATTCAGAGCTTTTGCCGCCAGATTCTCGACGTAAAAGTATGAGCTATCAGCGGTGATGTTGATAAATGAGGAAGGGGGGTTGAATATCAAATCGCCGTCTTGTGTGTGAGACGCCGAGTCGTTTCGCCACGTCTTACGCACGCTCTGCAGAAATGTGCCATCCTCGATACTGGCCTCATACTCGTTGATACAATAGTACAAGGCGCATTCCCAGGCCTTGCCTTCATCTGCAGAAGTCATGTTGCGAGCATAGAGTGAGGTGAATTGCACAATTGAGGCCTCGACCTCGCCGAGCTTTGAAGAGATGGTAGTGACGCTATTGTTGATTTGACCACCAGATCCTGAGATGCTTGGTCCGCCAGCCAAAGAGAAGTGAAAGCAACCTGTCGAGTTGCAGGAGCGCTCAATATTCTCCGAAATGTCCACGCAGCTCGTTCCTACCGCGAGGGATGAGAAGGATTCGAAGGTGCAACTAATTGTTCTTCAACCACCATTTCAGAATTCATTGAGCCATTGTACCATACTTGCCAGTTGCACAGTGAAGCTCAGTGCCTGAGTTTGCCCGATTGCTGGGATCGAAGATACCTCCATATATAGCAGCCTGAGAACGACTTCGATGAGTAAAGGTAATGCCATTTCGTGGATGTCCACACCTTCATTGACAGATCTACCACGGACGGCAAGGCTAAGCCTTCGTAACTTGGAGCGAGGTATCGTTGAGCTCGTACTATGCTTGCATCTTTGTCCGAAGGGACCAATTCATCCCTATATGCGACGACTTGCTGCAGGAAGGGATCGAATAGTAGTGATAGGATGATGGCGACGGAGCTCAAAGCAGCAAGCGTGCTACGAAGGCCCGTATCAACTGGAATGCCCGTACTCAACGGAAGGTATCCTCACCGAACTCCATAATGACCAATAAGGCTGACAGCACCCCACGGACCCCTGCTGGCATTGTCGAAGAGCTCCAAGTCTGACAATGGTCTCGAGCTTTGATGATACCAAAGCCATTTTGACTGTGAAATACTAGTGCCGGCTATCGACATGAAAGCCAGTTTGGATATTGATGACAAGAAAGAAACAACGGTATTGATCTACGTAGAAAGAGTCAGGGGAGTTTGAACAATAAGGGCAAACCCAATACTGTAAATATTGACGGCCAGTCTGGTAAAGAGCTCCCATCGAAAATGGCAAGTACTATGACGATGGCAGCCATGGACAGAGAGGCGGTGAAGGCAGACGCAAGGTCCCAAGAGAACCAATCTTGAAAAGAGAGGGAAAGCCGTTTGCTTGACGCGGTTAAATCTTGTTGGGACAATGTATTGGAATTGAGGAGCGGGGTGTGACTATCGACGACATCTCCAACTTCGTTGGCCTGACCATCCTGCGCTTGGGAATTTGGAGAGGACATCTATCTAGTCCTTCACATGGAATATGCCACTTCCCAGTGTTTAGTAGGAGAAGCAAAACATGTGAGCAGAAGACGAAGGTAGCATAGATGCGGGCAGGAAGTGTGGTCATGTGGCACGTGAACAATTTCCTTTCATCAGCTTTAAGCGTACCGAAACAATGCTCCTAAGCTAAACTTTGACCAGGTGTCAGGTTCTTATGATGCTACTAAATTAGAACACCCAGTATTGGGAAATACCAAGGTATTATACCTAGTTGCGATTCCATTTCATCAGGAAGGAAGTTGAACCTTTGAAGTGGCATGCAAATGGAGAGGGACAGTATTGACCATACCATTAGGAGCACAATGGATAAATCGAGTCCGTGGCTAAATCTCAGGCCGCGGATGACCCATTTTGCTTCTGGCACCTGGGCCATGACAATTCTTGTCCTTCAAGCCCCAGGTAGGGAGCCAGGACGAACAGCAATGGCCTCATGTAGAGAAAGAAAACACCTGGAAGCTACCAAAATGCCTTGCAGTCTCGTATCGATATCACGATACTTCCCTTAATTTCATTCGGACGTCCCTGAGGGGGATCAGACTGAAGACGGCAAAAGCGTATCCATTGGAGCGTCGATTTGACGGACATACTCCAGCATCGAGAAGAGATGACCGTTTCAGAAACCCTGGCTTTCCTAGCGGTCCTTGTTGTCGGACTGTCGGAGTGTAATTGATGGCGTTGACCACAGCCTGGAGCAGCGGAGTCACACCAATATGTCATTCCCACAAAGTACTGACTTCGACGTGGCTTCTCATCTCATCCTCGTTTTGAATATGTCTGCATTAGAATGACCTCGCGCATGTACGTTGAAGAAAAAAGCTCCAGGCTTTGAACATGCCCCCGGCCCCTTCGAACCGGGCACTTTCTTGAAATTTACCCCAAATATGTTGCCCAAGATGGTATCGTGAAGCATAGGACTCATTAAACTGAACCTCCAACGCCATGCACCAAACGTACGAGCTTCAGCCAGAAGGCGCAAAGCCTTTATACCAAGATCTTATTCCTAAGTCACGTGTGAGCGACCCGAAGTACACGTGTCCAGATAGGCACGACGCACCTTTGCAAGACTTCCTCAACGGTTGGTGTGCTGATCTCTTTTCCCGCCGGGAGCTCGTTGATAAAAGAAACCAGATTGGCAAAACAATCACCAGTCTTGTAGGCCAACACGCCCGGTGCAGCAATTTCATCCATCTCGGCTTCGAGGTAGTGAAGCCTGATAAAGCGAATGGTGACATATTTCCGCGCAAGGTCCTTGAGAGCGTCTTCGACCTTGTTGCTCGCACCGAACTGTCTCACATGAAGTGATCAGCGCAAATCTTGTATTCCTGGACTCGAGATACTTGCCTCGTCGTCATAGATCAACACGACGACCACTGTCTCGGCGCCCACCTTCTCGACAGCGTCTAGATAGCCRGCCGCATCTACCGAGACCAAGCTGCCGTAGCGCCGTTGGCTGGGGCTTTGTCTTCTGGTCCGAACCTCTTGCTTCATGCTTGACAGTTCGTTGAGGCGCTTCGCTCTCCAGGTTCTCATGAAGTCATCTTCGTCCTCATCCGCGGACAGATCTGGACTAGGAGATTTGCTCTTCTCTATGCTGGTGACGGTGGACTTTTTGAAAGGTGCAGAATCGGCAAAGGCGTAGAGGGTCTGTCGGAACGAGCGTTTCCTGGCCGTTTCGAAGGAGCGAGCATCGGCTATTACACCCTTAGGTCCTGTGTTTGCATCAAATTGAGTGGTATGAGGTATATATGTGGCCGTCGGCATGGTGGTCGAAGAAGTAGAGGGTGCGGTTGAATGTTGATCGGAAGAGTGCAGAGTCGTACTTCCGTCGTCCGATGAGCTGTCTGACTTGTCTTGAAGATCTTCCGGATGGACTTTGGGATCGCTGTCGATATTGCTGAAGAGACTGTCGAATTCGGACTGGGCGGGGTTTGACATTGTGAAATGCAGGGATGTGAGCCAAGGTCAGGTTAGATATGGGGAGCCTCGTGGCTATCCGCAAATTGTGCAGGTACCTATCCTCGTTTCCCAGTCAGCTTTCGGAGTTGGGCGGCCGGTCCCACGCTCAGTGGGCGGGGGTTGCTTGTGGATCTGACTTGCTGTGCAGCAGGATTGCGGCGATGCAATCTTGCGATTGGAGCAGGCTTTCCCTGCCACTTGATGCCTGCAGGGACGGAAGGATCTTGACACTGAAGGAGCGCCTCTGGGACCGTTGGTCTGTGCTACCTGGGGCTGGATTCTTGTAGCCTGGGATGAATATGATGCGACTGGTCGTATCCAAGCAAATCCTTCGAGCAAGTTTTGAGATGGAAGGAAGGCCAGGCCGCGAGGAGGGTGAATTGTGAGTACGACGGTATGACACCAACAGATTAATCTATCAAGCTTGCGCATGCCCGTCCAGCATCGTTTCACAGCTGAGTGGATGATTATTGCTTCTGCTGATCAAAAAGGCCAACAGATACCGAGAAGGACGAGACTAAGGATTCACGGTCGTCGTCTTTAATCTTTTGGACTCGAAGTTTTGCATGGGTGAGTGGGTTTCATCGCGACCCCCTGGGAGCTCTCGGGACCCACTCTGGGCGGGTCTGTGCAGGGAAAAAACGTGGCATTGGCACGCTTGGCAGGGATTAGAGAGATCAGCTTCCATCTTCCAACCAGCAACAACGCCACTCTTCCCCCTTTCGCACTCAGGAGTCAGGATTGCCAGGATGCAACAGCACCGTCGACACGAGCCCGCCTTATGACCTCCCCCAGCGAATGGCCTCGCTTAATTCTCATGTCGTCTGACCCAGCTGGCTAATGCTTCTCTCGTGTAAATTGTGAGATCGCCGATCTCGAAATTTCACCTGTGTTTCAAAGCCGATAGTAGTGTCTGGCCCCAGCCYCAAGCTGTTATTTCGGTAGGCGTGAGCCGCGTGATTTGCAAATACGTGACCTACTGTAGGTCTTATTTGTGTACATCCCAGCTTCTACCCACTTTGGACTTTGCCTCAGTCGACTGCCTTGTGCGTCTATGTTGCGATTGAGATTCTAGACAACCAAGGCGCTCACCGAATGGGAAAAGGCATTGACATATCGGCCTCTGCTGGGGCCGCAGAATCCATTTACCAACGTCCAAAGTGCCTCACGTCCCGCCTGTCACTCAGGGTTGCGTCTTGTTCACGCTACGCTACGCTACAAAAGATATGGGCTCATCTCGGGTTATCCTTCTTCCCGGTGTAGCCAATCACTGACTGAGGTGCTCGAATAGAAGCTTGGTAGTTCCTAGTTCACGACATGCTGCAGAACGACAGAAGCCAAATCCAGGGTAGTCGTTCAATTTGGTATAGAATAGCTCAAGGACCGGTGGTGGACCGAAAGATGCAGTGACTCGCGCCAAAATGCGGCTTCGGATCGGTGCAGAAGATAACCAGGTGAAGATCACATATGGTCATATCGGCTGCTCCTCGACTGGGGGCAACTGCGAGCAATTATAGGTAGTAGAAAAAATGCTTCGTCTCAGCGCTATAGACAAACGGGGAAATGATACAGGATGCTCCCATTTTTCCATCTCACATGATGTCCTTCCGACGCCATCCCGCATGCTACCGTAGCATGGGATAAAGACAAGAGCTCCTCCCAGGATGAGTAGGATACAGACAAAGGAGAATAGGAGAAACCAGAGAGAGAAACGTCAAGAATATCCTAAATTTGGAGGGAAAGGGTCGGGGGTCTGGATGTCTGCCATTGGGGAGAGCTCACAGATAGCTGGACTGACATGAACACATGCCCAGTCTTCTGTCATCAGCTCGTGGAAATGCATCGCCCCTCTCTGCAAGGGACGTATTTGCCATTTCTGAGATGATTGAATAGACAACGCCCGGCCCAAGGATGCGGGAGGAAATCTGTGTGTATCACTGATGGAAATGCTCTTCATTGATCTGCTGTAGTGAAGAAGGCAACAGAATCGTATCAGTCCTACGCCCGGTCCAGAACGTGTCAAGAGCCTGGCAATGCCTTTTCATCGATAGAAAGGCACCCATGTTTGTGGGGTTCAATTAGATCACAAAGAGAATCGTCTATGGCGGCATGTTGTATGTGCAAGAATGTTGGTGCAGTCGTTGAACGTTGGGGTCATCGTCTGACTGTGACACAGGCACTATTGCAGGATTGGTTCTCACCGACTTGTTCGTGCCGTCATCGATGCTTTATGTTGGACATGGCTTTTATTCAGGATCGCTTCAAGGAGATTGAGCTCCTTATTTGCTAACCTTGAAGATGCCCGTGATTGACGGCACGTAGACGGACTACCAGGCCCAAACCTTGAGCTGTTGTCAAGAGAGATTAGCGATGCCAAACTGGCGGAACGAAGCGACCGAGGACATACAGTGGAATCCCAAGACCCCGTGCACAAGCTCATCCCGTCGTTGCTGACGCCCAAGCAACTGACCCTATTTTCATGTCCGTTCAAGTTGCCGACACGGTCGCCGCGAAGTACGTCCCAGACCTGGATTTGGAGTCAGCATGCTTTGCCTCTCTGACGGGAACTGCTTTCTACGAACCTTGCACTCGAAATCGTCATATCCGGCGAAGAGCAAGCGGCCGGAGACAGAGAAGGCAACAGATGTAATTCCGCACAGAATTTGATCGCTGGCGTACGTGTTGAGCTCGCGGTCTGCCCTGATGTCGAAGAGGCGGCACGTAGCATCGTCGGACCCAGTACCAAAGGCCTGCCCGTCTGGGAAGAATTGCACCGCGTTTATGTCGGATTCATGCCCTGCAAAGGTTTGCACAGCCTTTCCTGTCCTGATGTCCCAAAGCTTGGCAAAGGCGTCGCAAGCCCCGGAGATGAAGACATGCTGATTGGTCGGGTTTATACTGATGCTCATGACATCCCCCAGATGATCGGCAAACTCGGTGACCTTTGAGCCGGTCTCGACGTCCCAAAGCATGCAGGTCATGTCTCCGGAGGAGGTCAGGATCCGGCGATCGTTGATGAAGCGACAGCATGACAGGTAGCCAGAATGACCCGACAGTTCTCGCGCCACGCGGGTTGGTCCTTCCCTTGATGACAGATTGTAGACGGAGCAAATATTGTCAAGACCACCACAGGCGACGTAGTTTCCACTTGGAGCATAGGCGCAAGTCATGACCCACGAGGATCGTAACGGTATCGCGTGGACTTTGTTCGTGGTATAGGCATCCCAGATGATGAGTTTTCCGTCTTGTGAGGCGGACACCAAATGTCTACGATCCGTCGACCAGTGCATTGCGTAGATTTTCGCCAGGTGACCCTTCAAGACTTTGCGAGCTTTCATGCCGATTCGAGGGAGCGAGTCGGTGTTGTTCGAGGCCACGGATCGAACTGCAATCGTCGTCGTCAGCAGGGTACCAGTTGAGCTCCAAGCGCACTCTGGATGGCCTATTTGCGAGCCTCAATTGAGGCCAAGCAAGGATGACTTACGAGAGGCATCTGCTAAATCGTCCTTCTTCTTTTTGATTCTGTCCTTGAGACCCTCGGCATCTCGTCGCGCGGCCGCGATTTTCGCCTGCATCTGCTCCCCAGACATCTCGGCCGACATGGCGGTGAGTGTGCGAGATTGGCGGAAGGTCTGATGGTCGAGAGCTGCGAAAGGCTGCGATGCAGCGGCTCAGATGTCGCAGAGCCGTTGAAGGGTAGTTGTATGGGTGAGCGGTGATGTTGGATGTGAAAAGGCCCAGGCCAAGAGGGGACTGAGGGAGACTGCGCCTACAAGGCGGACTGACTCCGAGGTGGCCCCAACAGCCTTATGAGGATGGAAAGAAGAACTGAAGAAGTGTAGAAGATTCGACGAGTGATCTCCGCATGCGGCTRAGCGGTCGACCAGTGCTTTCCCTCTGGAAGGGAGGTAGATGGCTAAGGTAGTATTCTGAAGAAGGTAGTTGGGAAGGTTAGTCGGTGCAAACTGGAGGAGAGAGAGGACTGGGGCACTTGGACACTGGCAGTTGGGGGAGAATGGACAGCCTGGCGAGCCCGAGCCTGCACCTTACCCAATTGGCGCTAGCTAAATGAATTGGAAGTCTAAAATCCACTCGACCAATTTTCCTATTTCGCTTTTGCCAAGTCTGGAGAGGGGGAGGGGGACTCAAAGCAGTAGTGATGAATGCACGCTGGAGTTGGCTTTTTATGTTGGGGTCTGATCGTCACAAGCTCGTTTGGGCGACGTGCTATCGCAACAACATGACCAAGAACAGGACCCAAGGGAACTTATAAGTTAATTGTCAAGTGGCATCAGTAGTGGGTCAGAGTCCCAGAGAGTCGTACGTTGTTAAATACGTCCGTAATAAGATTAAAATCCACACTGATTTTAGGGAGGGGTGGGAGGGCCTTGGGCTTGCATCATTGGCAGGCATAAATCGTCCAATCCTTGATTTTCCCCCATTTTTCCCTCCTGTCCCGCTTCGGCACCGATACCGTTCGTCTCAATCTTGTCTCGTAGCCGTAGCCGCCTTTCCTGCATCAACGACCCTCGCTGGAGTCAAACAGTCGAACAGGACGTCTTCGTTCGTGGCCGTTGGAAAGACGCGAATGGGACCAGAACGTCCTTGACCGTCCGGTCTCACCCTCGACCCTTGCGCTCAATGTCAACCCAAGGCGTCCATGGTAACAGATCCCTCCTCAGTGGGATACGAGATGGTCCGACTTCATCTCCACACTGGAGCTGTCGACCTCTGACTGATCGACATGACTCCTGCATCTGGCTCGTGCCCCACCTGCTGGGGTGATCTTTGACATGTAGGACCTGCAGACATCTTCTCTAGATCCCGAGAGTCGCATTCCCCATATGACGGACTTTCCCCGGAAGCATTCAGAGTCTTCATTTCGTGTTCTGCCCATGTGTTTGTTACATATTCATGGAGTCAATGACTTCAGGCATCGCAGGCACAGCTTGTCTGATAAGCGAATGGCCTCATGCAGGGACTCATTGTTGAACGTAGACCTGCTGCCTCATCAAGGCCTACTAGTGGGGCTGGCTTGGCCTGCTTTGGATGACAGGATGAGGCTCTTGATTGATTGAGACTCTTATCATGCTTGCAGACGCACAAGCGACCGTGGAGACTGGAAGCTTCCATTTTTGGAACCTCGAGCGAAGTTGTCGATGCTGTGATTCTGACTTTGGCAGCCACAGCCTTCTTTCTGCACGGAATATCCAAATTTCGAGCAACATTTCTGAAGCGGAGGTGGATTGCTTATTCACTTTGCATTGCCTGGGATCATTGGTAGGATAGGATACGTCCTTCCACATCGGACCTGGGATGCATGGTCTTGCGAAATCATTTCAAAAGATAGCCGTCCCGTCACAAAGTCCAACATGCATATTGCGCTCAGTGATCTCAGGCCTTCACGTAGCCCAGTCGCCTTTGAAATTGACACGATGGAAAATGAAAAAGTCGCATGGGAACCAAATCATGATTAAATGAGATTGATATATTCCCTCTCGATGGAAAAGCGTGCCAAGACCCAAATCTCTTCTCCGGCCGCCCCATCCCCATCTCGACCAGCTTCTTCAATTCCTCCGCCTGCCAACTCACACTTTCTCCCCGTCTCATCCTCCCCTATCTCCTCACCCACAACGGCATCGACACGGCCTTTCCAACACTTGCATTAGCCATCATCCGTGCATTTCACGGCTATATGTCTTGTTGATTCTCCTCGAACCTGACTAACAAGCTGGTTTCAGCGCGCGTCGTCCTACTTCCGACATCTTCTCCTGCTTACTGATCAAGACAGCATGGCCACCTTTGGATGACCCCGTCCTTCCATCCTTGGGGGAAAAGGCGCAGAATCTCTAAAGAGTGCCAATTTTGGCTACCTGGGCTCGCACTCTCTTTCAAGATCGGGTTGACGTTGACGGTCTCCCTGCGGGTTGGCATTTGGCTTTCCTGGTACTGTTCACCCAGTCCCTCTACTATCGCAAGATCCCTACCGCAAGAGCTCGAGTCCTCGGCAGGATGAGGGAAGTAAATTTCAGTATCCCCAATGTCAACAAGGCATCGGTGGGAATCACAGCCGCTCTTTACGATCGACGAGCCTTGGATTGCACCTCTACCTTGCCTCTAATCAACTCTCTGAACCATCTGGCCTACTTGACCACCTCATCGGCCCGCATTCGCGATATCCTGACCATTGATGGCGGGGTGGAGAGGCTGGTTTGCATCTTGAAGCAGGGTCGGAGACAGGAAGATATGATGGAGATGTGGAAGTGGAACTTGGCCTTCCAATGTGTGGTTAACATTGGCGTCCGTGGATCTGAAAATGTCCGGACGAGGGTGGTGGAGGCAGATATGGTCCCCGTCATTGCGACCATACTCAACAACTACATACAAGTCGTCGAAAGTTGCCGCGAAAGGGTGGAGACCGAACATGCCGGAAGGCATAAGACCCTTCACTCTTCGCAGCACCGGGCGACCTCCCCCAACGCCAATTGCCACAAGACGACTACCTCTCGTGCCACTTTTCAGCATCGCGACACCTCCACCCACGATAATAGACGACGGCAAGATCCTCCCCAGGCCATTGAAATCCCATCCAGCACCGCTGTCTCCAGTCTTGATCCGCAGTCTTATGATAACACCGCCATAGAGACGACTCCCACACTGCCCCCACTTGCTATCACTTCCCCTATTGGTCGAACCCCTACAACCCGCCATCATCACCACCACCATCATCATCACCATCACTACCATCACCATCATCACCACAGAAGCCAGGACGCTAGACTTTCAACGCAAGCAACCTCTGGAGCAAACAGGCGATCTGGGACGCAGCAATTGCCTGCTGCAGTGCCATCTATGGATGCGGGAGATGGCATTGGACTGCGACCGGTGCGAGATGCTGATCGGTTGCCATCCACCGTGCCAGCCTTGCAGACCGGTATCACATCTCAGCCTGACTCCCCAACAACGCCAAGTGCACCATCAATTCAATCGATCTTGCAACCCATCAGAACCCGGAGGCGGCAGTCTGTCCACCATCAGTCCAATTCCGGGGATTCAGATGATCCAAATGCAGACGAAGCCGCTTCTGAAACTTCCGTGACGAACGAGAATCCCGACGAACCGATGGTGGACATACAGACCGCGCTCGAAATTCAACCGGGCGAAGATCAAGATCCAATCCTGGATGATGTCTCTGTGGCGGCCACGTTAAGAGATGTGTCCGAAGGTCAAGAAGCCGAAGCATTCAATATCACACACCAATCCGTCAATGATGGTAGCATCATCCACGCCAATGCTACACCCGTCAACACCACCGCAGGCATCCTCCCCCATACCCAGCGGCTGGATGCAGGCAACATGGGTCCGCAGACTGCAGCACAGAGCAGTCACGCTCGCTTCCTCTTACAGCAGTCTGCCCCGCCCGGAATCCTTGCGGCAACCCCGCGTGACGAAGACGTTTTGATGTCCCTGCAATTGCTCGCCTATGTCTCGAAGTATTGCAATCTCAGATCCTTCTTCCAGCGCTCGCACCTGGTCCCGAGGTTGAAGATTCGAGACGACGCCAGACTCGGTGACGAGCCACCGATTGACAGCGGTCAGTCAGAGGCCGAAAGAGAACGCGAGGAAGATGAGGAGTACCTCTTGCCTGACGACTTCAACATCTTCCCTCTCGTAGAGAAATTCACTGTTCGTCACCACTCGTCGGATATGCAACACTGGGCCGGCGTTGTCATGAGGAATCTTTGCAGAAAGGACGACGCCCGAGGTGGCATTCGACAGTGCGCATATTATGAATGCGGCAGATGGGAACAACGGACGCGCCAATTCGCCAAGTGTCGGCGTTGTCGCCGCACAAAATATTGCAGCAAGGAATGTCAGAAGAATGCATGGGTATTCCACAGGCATTGGTGTCAAGTGGCGTCGCCTTGAATGAGCGTGGCGCTTGTCGCATCGCATCCGTTGATATCTTGTTCAGGGGTGGAGTTCTGCATCATGCTAATTCACGTGCTCATGAGTGCAACTGGAGTTCTCCCTCTCTTTCTGTCCGGGGAAAAAGGAACATCATAGCGACTTTCTCAGCTTTGCCTGATACAATCCATGGACGACTGGCCACGCATAGCAATGACCTACGATCATTACACGGCTCTACAGTAGCTGAAACAAAGCTGGGCCTTCTTGGATCAGCAATACATACCCTCCATAGTCCAGGGCTTGAACACTTTCTCCGTGACTCATGTTCCGCTCATGCTCTTTGCAGGTGCAGACTGCTGAAAAGCTTGTTTATCATTCAATCTGTATGTAACTTTTCAAGCCTGGTAGCAGTCAATAAATCCGTTACGCGTCATCCTCTCTCTTTCTCTCTGCATGCTCAATCCACGGCCAAGTCGTCAGAGCGGTTTTCGATCGATGCCCAAGGCCGTCCGACGTTCTTGCCCTGGCTCTAATTGCTTGCCATCGCTTTTTGCGACTCGCCCCAGTTGTAAGTCTCTTCAAGTCTTTTTTTCAAGTAATTTATGGCAGTCATCTCCCCGGTCATTTTCGTCCCGGGTTTGCAGTTTGCGCGGATGATTTGACTTGGGACAGGTTCGATCTCTATGTGATCCAATGGATGGCAGAAGTACGCGATACTATAGCGGTCTTGATTTTCAAAGGGGGGAAAAACAACCCTATGCACTGTACTTTTCAACATGCCTTCCGTCCAGAACTGCATGAGGTCCCCAATATTGACGAGTATTGGGGGAAACGGCAAGTCCTCAGTACCGGGTGGCCAGATAGGAACAGGAGACCAGGTCGAGTGCGGTGTCAGGATCTCCAACCCCGGTTGGCCCGGTCTCTGGAAGAGAAGAGTCAAGGAGCCGTAGTCACTATGGGCTCCGGCGCGTATGTCCCCCTCGTGGTTGAGGGTCTCTTGATGCACTTTGGGATACTGCTCCGAATTAGTGTCTGGATCAAAGCTGGGTAATCATGAAGGCCCTGACATGCAGCCACCGAAGAACACTACCTGACGGCCCACGTGTCTTCTCATGCTTCGCCGCAAACCAGTCTCTGGATCCCTCACTCGACGGAATCTGTTTCGGCCTTAGCCACAATGGAGTTATGTATGGCACGAACAGGCAAATCGACCTTCAAGCCGAGCGCAAAAAGATGCAGAAGCTTCACGCACAATTGGTGGCATTGCCACTGGAAGCTGCTGATTGCAGGCTCATCTGACTGAAGCGCTGGCGGCAGTCTTTGGGGAGCTTTGCCGTTGACAAATTCACCAAAATTGATTGCCCTGTATACCCCATGTTTAGCTCTACCGCCGCTTGAGAGCCTGGGATCGAGCAGACTCTTTGAAATCTCCACGCTATGAAGTCATCAGCAGCGAAAGGATTGGCCATACTGGTCATCTGAAAGACCTTTTGATGCTCCGGGTCAAGCGTTTCCGAATGCATGGATGACCAGCCAATGTTCTATGCTTCCAGCATTATCGTCTGCAATCGCTGGGAGAGGGTTTATGACGGTCACTACATTTGACTGAATCGCGCACTGCTTCTTTTCCGGCATGGGAGATGCAAAAAAGCGTTGTGACTGCAGAACATGCATTAGACGGGGACATCTGCAGGATGCTGGTATCGCACAGGCCTGGATACGGCGTACAAGTGAAAACGCATGATCAATCATTTCCTTGCTAAAACCAAGATTGTCGCCGTTGACGAAGAGGAAGCCATACTGCGCAGCTGCTGCCACAGCCAATGATCCTGTCTCCTCATCTATCCGAGATATGTCGATGACAGGGATCAAGGACCCAGGAGCTTCTTCACCAGACATCCCGAACGTAAAGGTTTCGAAGCAAAGGAGACTTCAGCGGCTACAAGCAACGTGTATCGTGGTCTAATGCGTCTATAATTTGATGTGGGCGAAAGCGCTATCATCACTCCGTATCAGCCACTCTGGTTGGGGATAGAATATAGAGTTTTTAAACTAGCGTCGTAGAGGGACTAGCTTAGTGGATACCGGGGGAATGGTTCCGGAGCCCGGACAAGCCCGAGCAGCGCAGCTTATCAAAGGTTAAATTTCACGTGTTATTTCCCAAAAACCGCGCTCTGCGTACCTCTCCAGTGACCGAAGCAGAAGTGTTGTCTTAATATGATCGCGAGACATTCCACAAGAGGATGGGACATGTAGAATCACGACCTCGTATCTTCGTGTGGTGAGAAGAGGCCATACAGATGGGTGGTAAGTGGTCTGGGAGCTGATACTACTGATTCCGACCCTGCTAAGGTCGTTTGAACAGTGAGATTTTTCGACGACTGGGTCGAGGCTGAAGGGCTTGCAAGAGTGGGGACTTTGCAATGTCTTAAGGGGGCTACCATTGGCATTGACGCTGCCTTCTTTGCAAGACAGTTCATTGCCGAGCCACTATTGACCGCTCTAGGCGGTTCTCCTATCGCACTTGAAGGTGTTCAAAATGCTTTGCAGAATCTGCTTGATGCAGATATTTCCTTGCATTTCGTCCTCAACGGCTTGCAATCCGTGAAGGTCGAAGACCCTTTTGCAAAGGCCGAGGAAATCAATGTTGACAATGTTGCTGCTTTTGCCCTGTATGAGGGCCACCAGCCGTTGGAAGCTCGTAGAGCATTCGGCGCCCTTGGTAGGCTTACTTCTTTCCTTTTCCCCTGAACGTCTTTAGGGAGCTCGGTCTCATGAGGCCTAGTCAGTCTGCAGCTCGACGARCACATGGCAACCTTGAAGAGAGTTCTCCACCGAATGAGCATTCCCTTCACTGTCGCCCCTTACAGCGCTTTAGCTCAGGTAGGAGCCTCATCGGTGCGGGAGCGGTTCTTACTAACCTATATCTAGCTTGCATATTACGAGCATCATCCCAGCCAGTTCGTTGACGCTGTGTACGGGCCTTCCGAGCTCTTCTGTTTCGGGGCCGAAAAGGTCATTACTCAATTTGCCGGTCTCCCTGTTGGTGAGACGGAAAAGAAATTCTCCATGACCGACGTCTCAGCACCTGCGGACAAGCTCCAATTCTCCTGGATCGATAGCTCTTCGTGCCTAAAAGCACTTGGCAATGTTCATACCCAGGTCTTCCTGGATTCCCTGATATTGTCAGGGTCAGATGATTTGTTGGAAACGTTTCCGCCCCTTGTGATAGCGAAGCCTGCCACGGTCATTCGCGAGGCAGTGGGGATGCTGGTACAGAATAGCGGCAATGTCTCACGCCTTTGCTCCCAGTATCCTGCCCCATCGCCTAAGGAAGCCTGGTTGGACAAGTACAAGAAGATCATCGCGACTATCAAACATCATGTCGTCATCACAGTCGATGGCGACGTTGAAAGTATCGACAAGGAAACATCTCCGTCTGATATCCATCTCTGCATTGGGTTACGCTTGCCTGAGGAGCTGTTCGCATACTTATCAAGCGGCCTCATCGGAACGCGCGTACTGAATTGGCTGACCCGCGGCGAAATCCAAGTGCCTACACCCCTTGCTGGCGCCGATGCTGACGTCTGCCGCCACTTCTCCAGGACTTACATGAACCCTTTGAGGCAACAGGCAGTGTGCCTCCCCACTGAACAGCTTCATCGATATTACCAACGGGCTGAGGTCAAAACCACATTCTGGTTTGATCGAAACATAGAAGACAAGGTCAAACCAATCGATCTCAACCCTTCACCCAAATCACTTGTGTCCAAATGGCATGTTAGGAAGGCGCTCATAGATGAGGTAAGGAAAGCATTCTTGGACCAGGGAGAAGGTGCTGAGCCACTGAATTTAGGCTCCAACAAGTAAGTCGAGACCGGGGGACTTGCTGTTCGCGGTGCAAAGTCTCTACGATGCAAAATACGCAGAGAGGACCAGCGAGGGGAAATCGAAGCATGATGAGGTAAGACTGCTGCTTGCCCTTCGGAATGGAGGGATAACAAGATTTCGTAGCCATTGAGTCACCGTGATGAGATTCTGGCGAACACCATGTGGCGTATGCTGCAACTTCGTGGCTTCATTGACGAATCCCACAAACTTACGACATGGGGTAAGATCTTGGAGACTTCACTGGCAGCGGTACGGGACAACAACGAACTCTCGGAAGCCGTGTTTCTTGCCATCGAAATGCTCAGGCTGGGGCTTCTCAATGCTCACACCATGTTCCCCGGTTACCCAGGCAGCCCGATGAAAGGGAGTCGTAAGTTCCGAAGCACTGTGCTTGATGCATTGGCTGGGGACTAATACTTATTCAGAGACTGATCAAGGTTCTTGCATGCTCGTGGCCCGAGTAGCAAGTTTCGGTCGACTCCGGCACAAAGCCAAAGGATACAGCGGCCCTCTGAGCCGGTCTTTACTCGCCTATCATTCGTTCATTTCAAGCCTGCAGTGTGGTGTCAGAGATTTACTGGAGATGAACCTAGTTTCCATGTTCCTTGATGGCAGCATTGAACGGGACCGGGATGACTGGATGGAGCTTTCTCTAGGGTGGGTGCGCTCACTGGCCTATCCCTTGCAGCTGATGACTGTCTACAGCCTTCCGTTCAGCGACATAGCCTCGTGCAGTCTCGGGATCGCTGTTCTGAATTACTTGGACAATCTAGAGATGCATGGAGATCCTACCAGTGAAGACTCGCATGAACGTACTCGCGCGGAGGCACAGAATTGGATACAGTATAGCGAATTTGAACCGAGCCTCAGGGATGCCTTCCACATCTGGGATGCAGTGAGTGCTCGTGAGCTTCCAGTAGGCGACGACCCTTATGACTGACCTGCTCTCTCAGGTCTACAAAGGTGTGAAGGAGGCCGGTAGCCTTGTTCAAGACGTGAGGTTTTGGGACGACACGGACAAGTGGCTGTCGCTGAGAAGATGAGCCGCCGCATCACAGGCAGACGACCTGGAATGCCAATCGTCAAGGACGTCTCCCACAGGCTTTCCTCCACAGTTGATACTGATGTCAAACGATTTCAAAGCTTCGTAAAGGGATTTGACACTGGGAGGCAGAGTGTCATACTGAAAGGGGTAACGTGATAGCAAAGATGGATCTTGAAATTAAGAAACATCTATGGATCTTGGCAAGACTGATGCCTGGAGGCTCAGAGCATATTCAATAGTGAAGGATCGCCCTTGAGATATCAGGCGTATATACCTATTTTACAAATCAGGTCCAGATGTTGATTCAATGAGTCATTGGCGAGTCCCATCTTAACCATAGGCTCAGCCGCTTCCCGCCATGGTGTGGTGCCACCAGTGCCATGATGAGGCTGGTGGAGGTTTGGTGAGCTCTGAGACGCGGGGTTTGCCCCCCAAAGTCCGATTTAGGGTTTGGTGATAGGCAAAAGTCGCTACTTGTCTTCAACTCGTCCCCACCCAAGCCACCTACCCTTGACCTACAGCAACAAGGACAAATTCTTCCATACGTTGACCAGCTTTTCCTCGGCTCCGACTGAAGAACATCGCTTCATTGCTGATGCTCTGTGGAACCTTATAGATTCCAGAGTTCCTCCATCATGGCACGCCTCAGTTACCTACTCATCTCGGCATTTGCAATCATTGGATCGAGCGCTGCTTCTTCGGTCCTCGACCTCATTCCCAGCAACTTCGATGACGTTGTCTTGAAATCCGGCAAGCCAGCTCTGGTCGAGTTTTTCGCCCCCTGGTGCGGTCACTGTAAGAAGCTTGCACCAGTGTACGAAGAATTGGCCACATCGTTCGAGTCTGCCAAAGACAAGGTGTCAATTGCTAAGGTTGACGCGGACGCCGAGAAAGACTTGGGCAAAAGGTTTGGGGTGCAAGGCTTCCCTACGCTGAAATGGTTCGACGGCAAGAGTGACACGCCCGAAGACTACAATGGGGGCAGGGATCTCGAAAGCCTCCAAGAGTTTATTGTATCAAAGACGGGTATCAAGACCAAGAAGAAGGCGGTCCCTCCAAGCAAGGTAGAGATGTTGACGGACCAAACGTTCAGGTCTGAGGTTGGCGGGGCAAGGGATGTCCTTGTTGCCTTCACTGCCCCATGGTGTGGACGTAAGTGTTCTTCGCAACTTCCGGCCCACATCGCACAGTCCACTGACCCGTCTCATAGATTGCAAGAGCCTTGCCCCAGTCTGGGAAACTGTCGCCCAAGATTTCGCTTCCGAGCCTTCCGTACTGATCGCAAAAGTGGACGCTGAAGCTGAGCAGTCCAAGGCCACGGCCAAGGACCAAGGCGTCAGCTCCTACCCAACCATCAAGTACTTCCCTAAGGGTTCGTCCGTCCCGGAAGCCTACAATGGCGGTCGCAGCGAACAGGATCTAGTGGACTTCCTGAATGCGAAGGCCGGTACTCACCGAATGGTCGGAGGCGGTCTTGATGCTAAAGCTGGGACCATTGATGCGCTAGACTCCCTTGTCGGTACCATCACTGGTGATGATCTGGCATCAGTGTCGGAGAAAGTCAAGCAGGCTGCCCTGGGCCTCCAGGACAAGTACGCCGAGTATTACGTCAAGGTGGCCAGCAAGCTGGGTGGCAACAAGGGATACGTCGACAAGGAGCTCACTCGGCTTGAGGGTTTGCTCAAGAAAGGTGGCCTGGCTCCGGAGAAGCTTGATGATTTGACATCACGATCGAATATTTTGAGGAGGTTCAAGGGTGAGGAGCCGATCAAGCAGGAGCTGTGAAGCCGTCGTGGAAATGAAAACACATTGTACGAGTAGGTCACTCAGGTGTGCATAACGGCTGCTTGGAAATGATCTTGTTGATATGCAAATGCTGCACCTCAAGAGCTGTCCACTGGTTCTAGTATCTATGTGATGGGGGTATCCGCAGCGCTGTTCATCTAGTAGATTGCCGTCAAGCCATGCATTGTTGGAGTTCGGATCAACTCCCAGTATTCTTGGTGTCATTCCCAGCCTGAATGGCAGCTTCCATCTCATCCAATCGCCGTGACATTTCGTCCACTAAAGCATGGGTCAGTCTCTGGTTGCAGACCACTATGTCTGATCATGGGCGACGCACTTCGCTCGAAGATCTCGGACGAGACCTTTGCAAACTTAGGGCCCATCTCGTTTAGGAGTTGATCTATAGCTTTCACAATATCATTCGCTCCCGTGTCCTGCTCCTGATCCGGGTGAACCGTCAGCCGTCAATCCTTAAAGGAGGCAAGTGGACATTCGTACTTGAGCCGAGTCAAGACTTGATTCTTGCACCGACATCCTCTCCTCTCCGGCGACTGTTTCCCCCTGAGAAGTTCGAAAGCGAAATGGGCTGCGTTCGTCTGGTCTGAGAAGGAAGCTTTCAGTATGACCGAGAGGACCGAGGCGGACCGAGGGGTATCTCCGAAGAAGACGAGCCGAGCCCTAATCGATAAAGTGCAAAAATTGTCCTTCTCCACCCACATATTGTGAGTCCATTCACGCTCGTACGACTGTAAATCACTATTGCTCTTGCATTCCGAATATATGCCATGGCAAAGAAGAGCAAGCTACTGACCGCTCTGGACGCGCATCAAGGCCGCAACATCAACTTGGAAAAGCAGCGAAAACAAGAGAGGCAGGCGGCGAAGAGAAAACAGGCAAGAGCCCAGGCCAAGGAAGACGAGAAAGAGAATCTTGGCTTGGAGGCCAATGGCGCTGCGAATGAATCTGGGGACGAATTCGATGGCTGGGAGACCGAGCAGAGCCAAGATGTAGGCATGACGCATCATTCCCTTCCATCGAACGAATGTTGAAGCTATCCTGTTCAGAACGAGATATCCATACCACTAGACGGCGAGAGCGACAGTACTAGCAGCATTGGGGAGGCAGATGATGATGAAGAGAAGGATGTTGTGATGAGCAAGACTCTTCTGAACGGCTCCACCGTAGGAGCGGCCTCCGGATCCAGCCATGGCAACGCACCACACAAATCCATGGAGCTGGAAGAAGACGACGCCTCCGACAACCTAGACGAAGACGAAGACGAAGACGAGGACATCCCCCTCTCCGAACTCTCCTCCCTCGCCTCCTCCGACAAAGCCGACCTCCTCCCCCACCAACGCCTCACCATCAACAACACCACCGCCCTCCTCGCCGCCCACAACTCCATCACCCTTTCCCCCACACTCCCCTTCTCCGCCCACCAAACCCTCCTCACACCCACCCCTGTCCATATCCCCGACATCAACGACGATTTGAACCGCGAGTTGGCTTTCTACAAACAATGCCTCGACGCCGCGAACCAAGGGCGGGAGCTGCTCTCTCAAGCAGGCGTGCCCTTCTCGCGGCCGGGGGATTATTTCGCTGAGATGGTGAAGAGCGATGAGCAGATGGGCAAGGTGAAGCAGAAGATGGTGGACGATGCGGCCGGGAAGAAGGCGGCGCAGGAGGCGCGACGGCAGCGGGATCTGAAGCGGTTCGGGAAACAGGTGCAGGTGGCCAAGGAGCAGGAGCGGGCCAAGGAGAAGCGGAGGACGTTGGAGAAGATTGATCTGTTGAAGAGGAGTGAGTTCCTCACCTTCTTCACCATCACAGCCCTTGGGGTTCACTCAGTGCTCTTCTTTGGGATGGGGGGGAGAAAGTGTGGGAATGGTTGCTGACTATGGATTTCTAGAACGGAAGAACAACGATAGTGGGAATACCAATGAGGAGGACATGTTCGACGTGGCTCTGGAAGACGCCGCGAAGGAAGACCGGCAGTCGAGGTCTTCGAGGGATAGAAAGGGGAGGGATGCAGGAGGTCCACCGCACAAGAGGCAGAAGAAGGATCAAAAGTTTGGTTTTGGTGGGAAGAAGCGCTTCTCGAAAAGTGGAGACGCTGTATCGACCGGGGACATGTCGGGCTTTTCGGCGAAGAGGATGAAGGAAAAGAAGGGTGGGGCCAAGAGACTTGGGAAGAGCCGGCGAGCAAAGGCGTAGTGAGCCTGTGAGGATGGGACGGGTATGAGGGGGGCGAATCGTTACCTGTATGAGATACCCAATATAACCTAGAAAGTCGACTTGAAATAAGGTTCCATTTGCGACATTTCATCMTTGATCTGCTATCCAAGGTCAGAAGATCGAGACGAAAGGATGACAATGCTCTGTGGCTGCTGCCCGCCCGTGGACACTCGGTCTCGGGTATATCGTCACGCTTTAATCATACATACCAACCCATCAACGCTCGATCAATATTTCTTTCGTATAGGTGCACTAAACTTCCGACTCGCGCTTTCCAGTGGGTCCTCGCCATCGAGCCCGGGGGCAAACGCCTGCAGTCGTCTCACGAGATTACTGGGTCCCATTAGTACAACGAGGACATGCAATCCCAAGGCCATGAACTTACTTCACCGGTAGGTAAGGCCTGCTCTCTTTCAATGCCAAATCGATCTTCTCCTGAGCCAAGGACTTGTGCGAGCCAAAGTGCTCTCGTATCTTTGCCTTGCCCTTTTCCGTCGACCCCTTGAAGACGCGATGGCCGCATCCTTCAAAAGTACACGTCCATAAATCTCCAGGTCCCTGAGGTTCCATGCTGGGCACATCGAATTCCACCAATTTGAGCTCCAAGAATTTGCGAGGTAAGAAATGAGGAGGCGGGGAGCTACTGCGCCTCGAGGAGCGCTTGGTGGGCGGATTGGTGATGAATTCCAGGTGCTCGCCGTTCTTGATGGTAGTGATGGGCGATTCCTCTGTGCTTGGCGTTTTCTCCTCATCTTCCTCGTCTTGATCGTCGCTTTCGGCAGGATCAGCCAAGCCCGGCAGGCTTCTCCGTCGGCCTGTCCCCTTTTTGGATTTCTTCGAGTATTTGCTCCCGCTGGGTTGAAGAATCGACTTTCGCTTCCGGGTGATTACGTTGGGGTTTCCGTATTCGTAGTCATCATCGGAAGACGCAGACTCAAGCAAGATAGCCGTGCTCTGGGCCGCTGGCGTCCTCGGCTGTGCGGCTTGGGGTGGAGTCTGAGAGTCTTTGGGTGGTTTCCCTAGCTTGCCCTTATGCCGCTTGTTTGGCTCCTTACCATGGTCAGGTGAAGGGGATTTTCTCTTCTTGCCATCCAAGAAATTTGGTTCGAGAGACACGGGAGTGCCCAGAATCCTGGTGCTGATTCTGACAAAATCATCCTGCAGAGATGGTCGGCACATGACCACTTGGATTATTTCTAACACGTGCTTACCGGAAAGTTGAGCAAAAAGTAATTCCAAAAGGGGGAGCCAGTCCAGTCGAGCCCTTCTTGTCGTTCGATCATTGAGGAAATCAAGAAGTGGCGGTGCTCATGGAAGCCTTCTTTCACGTCCTCACTGTCGATGAAACGAGCACGATCTACCCCAACATCYAGATACTAGAATATGATCAATATYAGACTCATCGAGCAAGCATTGAGGACAAGGCTTACTTCTCTGAACATGCGCCTCATGTACGGGCCCAGCTCGGACCTTGTGAATTGGGATTTCCTTGAATTGCGGTATTTATCGGCGATGAAATAGAGGAGCGAAGTAGCAATACACATATCGTGGTGTATGGACTGGTATTCGGGGACCGTGCTCTCAATCTCAAACCAGCCTGCCTCGCCAGCGGCCCAGAAGCCGTAGCCTTCTCCTTCTTCGTATTCGGCATAGGCGTAGCAGATGACGTTGGATATTTCAATCGGCAGGTTCCTGTACTTTTGATTCCTCACTGAACAGCGGTCAGATGATTGGACTCTTTTCGAGGTCTGTGAAAAGAGGAATGGGGATTGGGATCAATTGGGTACCTGATGGCAGCTGGTCATCCTCAATCTCTTCCAACCAGCCGATGACCTTTGCTGGGTTGTTCTTATTCGCTGACAGGAGGCTGACCATCTCTCTATTCTGTTGTGATATAATCTTGACCTGGCTGATTGTGAATGTAGGCCAGTCATCGCTAGAGGCAAGTTTTGCGTTTTTTGGATGCAAGATCYTGTCTTCGGGTACAGGCGTTGATTTGCGCGGTGCCATTGCAGAATTCTGCCGTTTGAAACAAAGGATACGTTGAATCAAATATAGCGATTGCAATGGCAGAGTAAAAAGCAATCGCGATTATATTAACTCAGCATTTAGCCAACAAGTTCGCAAACATTGTCGATTAATGAGAGGATGAAGAGAAGACGCGTCTGGGGACCGAGGGGGACCCCAAATCAATTTAAACTTTATCCACTGTTACCCCACTGCAGCCCTGATGGCCGCTAGGAAGTGAATTGTTCCACGGGCTTCGCGGCCCGGTTCGGCGTGCTCGGGACCTACTTAGCTCCCGCCCAGCTGGTCATTCACTTTCAATACCTGACAAAAAGTGAATATAAATCAAAATAACGCAGCGCAACACAGTGGAATCCAGCACAGCTATTCACAACATAACAATTTTGCATGATCTTGAGATGAAAGCTCATCCCTGAATCAACCATTGCGAATTTTTTTTTGCGGTCCCGAACCTCCCACCAACCCTCAATCCCAGCGCCCATGTCGAAAATTGTCGAAGGCCTGTTCGCCATCAATAAACCCCCCTCTATCTCCTCCGCCCAAGCCATCCGTGACCTCCAGCGCGTCTTCAACTCCTCCGCCCTCTTCGCCCCTTGGATCGAAGCTGAGCGCTCCCGCCGCGACATCGAATCCCACCGCCAGCGCAAGCGCCGGCGCGACAAGCGCATTCAGGTCAAGATCGGCCATGGTGGAACCTTGGATCCCATGGCCACCGGCGTGCTGATCATGGGGGTGGGGAAGGGGACCAAGCGATTGCAGGATTTCTTGGAGTGCAGCAAGAATTATGAAGCCACTGTGCTGTTTGGCGCGGCCACCGATTCGTATGATACGAAGGGAAAGCTGTTGAGACGGGCCCCGTGTGAGCATGTTACTCGGGCAAAGGTGGAGGAGGCCCTGAAGAGCTTCAGGGGGAAGATCATGCAGCGGCCGCCGATATATTCGGCGCTGAGGATGGATGGTAAGAGGCTGTATGAATACGCAAGGGAGGGGAAGGAGGTGCCAAGGGAGATTGAGGAGCGGCCAGTGGAGGTGAAGGAGCTGGAAGTGCTGGAATGGCTGGATGCAGGAGCGCATGACTATTCCCTTCCCGAAGAGGAGGCCGAGATTGAGGCCATACACTTGGCCGAGAAGGTTCTACATTTAGGAGACAGTCCTGACATACCCAAGAAGGAGGGAACGGGGGACAGCGACAAAGAAATTCAGCCCTCTCCTCGAACCAAAAGGAAAAGATCTTTGGATGATGTGGAAGATGAGGCTGTGACCAACAAGCGACCCACTCTATCCCAGGAAGCGACGGATCCAAGCACGTTGATGTCTGGCGCTCTGCCTGCCAACGGCCATGAAGACTCTCCCGAGTCTGGCCCCCCAAAGCCTTCTCAGGAAGTCAATGCCAAAGCTCCGTCACTTGTGCCGGCCGTCAGATTGCGCATGAACGTTACTTCTGGCTTCTACGTTCGGTCTTTAGCCCATGATCTTGGAGAGACCGTAGGCTCTTTAGCGTGTATGTGCGCCCTGGAGCGGACTCGACAGGGAGATTACGAGCTAGGGAAGAACGTCCTTGAATATGAAGATATAGAGAAGGACGAAAGCGTGTGGGCACCACAAGTTGAGGCGCTTATCGAGGCTTCACAGCATCAAATGGAGTCTTAAACTAATAATTTCATACCCTACTCCCATTTATCCGATCCCAAATCCTCCATGCAAATCCCCAATGTCCCTCACGACGATCTTCTTGAACATCGTTATTCTCCGCACCTTCTTTCTGCTCTTTGCTCTGGTAATTGATGAAGACAAATGATACGAAAACGATTGCAGCACCTATCCAGTACATCGCGCTCGAGGTCTGACCATTGACAACCATCTGCCCGAAAAGTGACAATGGAATTGTCAGACTGAGTCCCACCGTGACGACTAATGGCGAAGTCAGGAGCATTGAGTATGCCCAGCAGAAGTCGGATACCAGAGATGTGACAGAGTTGACCAACACGATCGTCGTTATTTTGCGAGTGGGTGGGAGCTCGAACCTCTCGATGCCGGTGAAATGCATGAAGAAAAAGCCAGGCAGCAGGGTCACCAGATTGAATAGGCCGACGAAGCCAAAGAAAAGTGACATGTCGACTCTATCCTCGTCTCCGATCCTCTTTTTCATCAAGGTTGTGTATATGCCATAGAGCAACGCGCTCGCAAATGCCAAGGCGTCCCCTATGGCAAGCTCCTTGTGCGACTTGTGTGGAAAGTCGCCCCTGTTCTTGTCGTTGTTCCCAGTCAGGTCGACACTGGATATTAGTATGATGCCGGCCAAGGAAGCTAGAGTTCCAAGGAGCTTCCTGATGGTGAATTTCTCCACCTGTATTAGAGCTCCAATCAGTAGCGTAAAGATACTGCTCGTCGATGAGAGGATCGTCGAGCTTGCAACGGTCGTATACTCAAGGCACGCTGCGACAAAGTAATTGGCCAAGAACCATAGTATGCAGAACTCGAACCCCAACCAGGCGGTTTCCCTAATGTTTAGACGGTCGGATGCGATGCTCTCTGCCGACCCAGCGCTGGTCATGGAGTCGTCCACAAGCAATCTGCTTTGTGGAGACTGGCTTGTTGATGCTGCATCTGTACTGGGTTTCATCGACTGCTGATCCTCCACTTCTGCAATTGGAATGTAGGCCGTGGACGGTGTTTCGCCCTTGATGGCTCCGCGAATAGATCCACCACTCGCCCACAGTCTCCTGGCTGCCACAATGACCAGAAAGACAGAGAAGAACGAGGAGTTTACGTAGGTGACAAAGTAGGGTTTGGAATATGTGTCGTCAGCAAAGATGGTCTGAAAAGCGGACAAGTCAGAACGCATCCAATCCCAATTGAGGGAGAAGTACGTACGCTTGCCAGGAAATTTGAAGCGGTCCAAAGGACGACGGTGACCAGAAGGAGTAGTATTCCAAGGGTATGCCTTGCAAGCTTCTGCACCGGCACCTGTGGTGTGTGCTCTGGTCGACTCCGTCCAACGCCCGAGTCCGATGACTCCGTCGACCTTCTGTGATTGTCAAGACCTCGCTGACCTGCAGTCGAGGTCGGCAGTATGAACTCATCTGGTGGTAGGGGTGGCAGCTGAGCGCTCATTGCCGTAACCACACAATGTCCTTGAAGCTCTGGAAATGTGGATATAAACCATGAATGACCCGCTAAGGCACCTTAATATATGGGTTGGAGTATCGAATCGTATGTTTGATAGCATGTGGTACTTCCACGTCAGCGGTCAAGGGTCATTCCGCAATGCAGGAAGTAAGCAGCCACAACGAGGGTGGCGCAGGACATATAACGACTGTCTGCGGCGGGCTATCCCCCAGAACATTCGAAAGTCCGTCACGTTGTTAACGATTCGATCAAGTGAAGAACGACTGCTTTGGAATTGGTCTGGTGAAGCCTGGAGAGCTCGAAAAGGAAAGGCGTGGATTGCCCGGCTCAGCTCATTCTTACTAAGGAGCTACATACTTCAACACTTCTATTCTATTCAGTTCAGTCTGTTGAAGACCACAATCCCCGGCTAATTTCCTTGCATATATATCATGACCTTCCAGAGGTCTCCAAAAGAATGTCCTGAAACTCCTCCAATGCCACTGAAAAGGAACGGACAACTGATCCTCCAAGCACTCAGGGCTGGTCAGTCACTATCCAGAATCCGCCCTTCTAGCCGGTTGTGTTGGTTTTTGCGATGATTGATTTACTGGCCGCCGCTGACGTGGCAGCTGATGGCCGTAGAGACAGGGAAGTAGTAGTCTTCATTGCAATTCTTCCAGATACAGTACTTGTTTCCTCCCGTGATACCCTGTTGGAAAAATGGCGTCACGTCACTTTGCGCGGCCGCGTAGCCCTGGTCATTCTTACAAATGCCCTGTCCTTTTTCAGAGCTGTCCACACATGCCTTGCCTGTCTTCCAAAGGTCAGTGGCACCGCCAATGGTCTGACTTCCAGCTGTACACGTGACCGAGAGTGAGTAGCCGTCGACAAGGGACATGTCGCAGTTTGCCGTTCCGGTGGTTGGGAAAAAACATTCGAGCTTGGTGTTGCCGCCCTGGGGTTTGGCCTCCGTGCCTATGAACATGGCACCGCCGGCCCCACTATCTGGGGTTACGCAGATCTTGCCGCCCGTAGAGGCGAACGTGCCGGTCGATGTGCCCCAGACGCCTGTGTTGGCGTAGTACCAATTGGGGTTGTCAGATGTAAAGCTGATGCATTTTTGCGCCGCGGCAGCTTCAACAGCTTTTTCATCCCCCGTCGCGGTCGTCGTGTTCGCTCCTGGGTTGGTAGTGGGAGGCCCATTGTCCGTGCGAGTGAAGCTGCCTTCACCATCTTGGCTGGTAGTGGCTAGGGGCTGGCCAAAGGCAGCCGGACTGCTGGCCGCTGCCAGGAGGAGCAAGTAGGTCTGCGAATTGAACTTCATGTTGAAGGTTAATCAAAGTAGTAAGGCTTGCGAGGCAGGTATACGAGGCGGGTATACGGGGAATGAGTGCTGAGGAGCGTTCAAGCCAGAATAGATGAGAGAATGAGTGCTGAGGAACGTTCAAGCCAGAATCAATGAAGAAATGAGTGCTGAGGAGCGTTCAAGCCACGATAAAAGAAGGTATTGGACTTTGTTTTTGAATGAAATCTCAAGGAGAGGAAGCGTGCTGTTCTGGAGGAGTAGAATGAGCAAGATGATACCCTTTATATACACAATCCAGAAGACCGCTGTCTCTGGTGACACTCTAGCCGTGCCATATTCATTTGCAAGAATAAAGGGGCAAGTCGAAAGACGGGTCAATTGCGTAAAGAAGTCCGTATGACAGCTTACCTGTGAAACGGAATATGGAGAACGACACCACCTCGATTACTCGCAGGGATGTCAGGATTGTGTCGGACGTGTTCTTGATGTTGCAAACGAAGAATTGTGAGGTCGGCGTATGTAAGATCTGATCGTGCACGTGTTGTTGTCTATGCCCGGCTGGCCAGCAGGGGGAACTTCCCTTATCAAAAGTGAAGTAAAAATTGCAGAAACCCCAATCTCAAGTGTACGACTCCCTCGGTTGAGGAGAACATGTGTTCGCAGGTAGGCCGCTATCAAAAGACGAACGTACAGTACACCAATTGCCCAACCGATGGGTGGTGGAATGCGTGAATGCCGCACCTCGCAAGTACCTGATTAGATCGCGTCGCTGCAACGTATCTTGGATGCCTTTTCCCAAGTCCCGAGTGCACGACTCCCTCGATTGTGGAGAACATTGGAAAGCAATGTGCCATTACAAGACCCACATAAAGTAGATCATCTGCCCAATCGATGGGTAGTAGGCTGCGTGGATGCCGCACTGGGCTGTTACTTGATTAGATTGCGTCACTGTAAAGTATCCTGGATGCCTTTGGCTTTCGCATTACCCATGATACACTCTTCATGATAGGAACAATCCGGACTGAGAGAGTGAACACGTAATAAACAATGCTCAACTGTAGGCACTCGAAACTTCTGAGTGTGCGAGGGCAGGGAAAGGGCGACGCGTGGCAGAAAAGTCACGAACCTAGCACCAGCACAGGTTGGAAAATAATTCCAAGACGGACAACAGTGCATACAGCCTATGCAAGTGGCGATGCCCTGCATTCGCTTACGCCAGTCTCGTGTTTAGTCTTTGGTACACAACAAGGATTGAACGTTCAAGAATGAAGCGAAGTTGACKAGTGTAGACGCCGCCTTCGAAATAGGGTCCACCTGACTAGGCGATGCAAACGAGATTGTGGTAGACACATGACATATAACAAGCGTTCAAACCAACATGCAACGGCAGATTGCGGGTCGGGGCGGGACAGCAAAACAGGTGAACCCTGCATGAGCAGGCTCTGGTGGAAAGAGAAACCAACAAAACAGACTGCGCGGCTGCCGGGAATGCAACCTTGTCTTATGCCTCATGCACGGAGATCTACGTACCAAATAGTTGTTGAGGCATATTCTGAGACAGCTTTCGCGGTTCTTCGCCCCACGTAGCGTAACAATTCGGTCTTTCGTCTTGCTCGTCTAAGTAGTTCCCAACATGACCTGGTCTGCAGATTTCCTGTTTGGGCTAGCGGTATTTGATGATCAGCGCAATGTGGTACCATTCAGGTATAACAGGGGTCCTTTGGAGGGTCGCGGTGACCCCTGGGTATATGAATGTTCCTCGTCGGTATTCAGGCACAGAGCTGTCACAGAGCGAAGGACACCCTATCCCTTGGTTAGTTAGGGTTTTTGGTAGAACTTTAAGCTCCGACAGCGCTGTGCGTGCCATTCGAAACAAACCGAGGAATTGGATATCAGCTCCGCCCAGGGTATCATTCATCTTCGCGTGCAGGGAGATATCAAGTGAAATCCGTCCACGTCACTCTATATCAATAGGAGAGGAGTGCCTGGTCGAACATGACAAGGGAAGAATAAGACGTCCAACGACCCCCTATTTCTCTACACGGATTTCTTGACTCCAAAGCCTCTGCAGAGAATTTTGAGAGTCATAAAACCCGAGAAACCCACCTTGAAAGGGGGCAGCCACTAATCCTCGATCTTTGGATCGTGTGAAAGGCTTGCTGTTGTGGGGCATGCTTATGCCGTCGCATTCCGTCTTATTCTTAGTCAATGAAAGCCGGCTCTGGGCCAGGATTATCTGAAATTTGTGTCCACTCCTTGCTCCGGCTAGACGAGTAGGATGCACGTGCAATCTCTTAGAGAATGCCTTATTTATCGCCGACAAAGATCTTGATAGCCCTGTCGCAAGAACCATTGAAAGCGCACATCAGATGTGGCATCAAGTGTGGAGGTGATGAAGCCATGAATGTTTCTTCAGCCATCATCATACAAGAGAGAGAGCCCGATGTACAGCAAATAGCAATGAGAGTCTTCTGATCAGGTATTAGCAATCCTAAATGCTACTGACAATTGGACGTAGGCCCCACACGCCATTAATCAGTCTCTATCGTCACGAAGAGCAGCGACAATGATGATTGGTAAGCCGTCGGCAGTGAAGAAATCGAAGTCGAGTGAGCGGCAGGCAGTGCACACAGAAAGACAAACGGCCACTCTGGAAGGCGGCGTCCGCTCGCAAACTGCACAGCCTGTTTCGCCGAAGCAGGCCTAATCTCTACTACGCGTTTGAGAAGGCAATGATCACCATGTAGCATTTGGGACCAAGATGCGTGCACGAGTGAATTGTTGACATCGCTGATTGGATATCAACAGCTCAATCAAATGGTAGCCCTGTCCCTTATCGGGTTGCTTTGAACAGCGTCCTATTGGTCAACATTGCGGCGAAAGGTATTCCCTTGGAAGTAGACAAGAAGCTCAGGATGGATAGCCTCTGGGCTCTTCGAGGGGCCAGCCATTTCTTTGGCCGTGTGAAACGGTTCGTTGTAAAGACCCATCCATTGTCGCTCCGTCGAAGCCAGAAGAGAGAGCCAACGAGCTTTCCCAACCCAAGAAATCGGTCAAATAGATATGACGCTTCAGGGCTTGTAATGGACCGCGCCCCAACTAAGAGATTGCCAGCTTTCACCGTTCTTACAAAGCTTCCTAGTGATCGCAAAGACAGTAGTCTAGCTTACAGGGCTGTTTATGACCTTCTATGATCGATCACCATTGAGATGGTGAAGGGCTGAAGGGAGCGTACGATAGAGCACCAGTTCAAAGGAACCAATTGAGTTTCGGGATGTCTTGCATGCTAGCTTCATACGGCGTAGCGCGTTCGAGATGCAAGTCAGACTGAAGCGACGTCAGGCTGTCCGCTTTGGAAGATATCACGGTGCATYCTCACTTATGTTCTTAGGTTGCAGATCATTCCATTATCTTGAACTTTCAAATAGTAACATCTCTATCCTTTGTAACAATTCCAATCCACTCACTTCGTCACTGTATTGTTCCACAATTCATTCGTTTCAGAGTCCCTTCCTCATTTCTTCTTGCGTATCATGGGCTTCTTTGACAAATTGCAAAGACCAGGGCACACGGCACTCAAGCAAGAAAAACATTCAGTACATACAGAGACAAGAAAGGATGCCGGAAGAAATACCGCGCCAGCCTTCGTCCATCCAATTCATACAAGACCGCAGAAGTTCCCGGGCAGACTACTATCGGTCCAGAAAAGCTCTAGCGCTAATAGCTCGAGAAATAGCAGCCCAAAGCCAAGAGCTTCTTCGGAAGCAAGGCTACAAAATTCAAGGAAGAGACAATCTTCCACCCCTCAAAGGCAAGAATGGGGCAGCGATGGATCTGCCTCAGACTCCGACCTGAGCGACATGAGGAAGCGGACCCGAAGGGACAGTACGATAGAGCCCGATTCGACTCGAACGATTCAGAGCCGAAAAGCTTTCTCAGGCGAAGATGGRGGCTGCTTTGAGATGATGCACGCTGCAAACATTGCCAATTTTGACAAGATCAAGGCGTACAAACCTGCCTTCCCCATGCATCCTGAGTACAAAGAAGTATACTTGCAGTACCCGTCAGCATCCCAGAAAGAGAAGTATGAGCTCGTTATACCCAAGAGCGAGGACGACTTCAAGACCTTGGAGGACATTCGCGAGGTCATGGAGACTGTGATCGAGCATTACCTACCCGCGGAAGCCGCAGATTCGCTAACGAACGACACGACTGGTCTCATTCGAAGACTAAAGCGAGCAGTTCAGAGGCAAGCTGGTAACGAATATGCCGACTATGTCCAAGAATGGAACGAGACCCTGAACGATTATCGGGAGGACAAGACGCTTGACGGAGCCATCAGCGACTGGAAGACTGTAAACTTAAAGCTCGTCGAGCGTATACTGACGCAGACGTATGCACGCACAGTATCTTTGGAAGTCAATGACTTGAAGAAATACAAGAATGGCGAAGACAATGTCTACGGGGAACTGCTGCCTAAATTAGTCTCCACGATACTCAAAAAGGACCTGAAGCTCAAAGCTAATCAGGTCTTCGTCGATCTGGGTTCGGGTGTTGGCAACGTTGTGTTGCAAGCCGCCTTGGAAGTTGGTTGCGAAAGCTGGGGCTGCGAAATGATGCCTAATGCCTGCAAGCTCGCTGACCTTCAGAAAAAAGAGTTTGAGGCTCGGTGCCGCTTGTGGGGCTTGGCCCCTGGAGAAATCCATCTTGAGAAGGGGGACTTTTTGGTCAATGAGGGTATCAGGAAGGTCTTGCAGAGGGCAGACGTAGTGCTGGTCAACAACCAAGCCTTCACACCAACACTCAATGAAGATTTGACCAATCTTTTCTTGGACCTGAAAGAAGGCGCGACTGTTGTGTCACTCAAGTCGTTTGYACCGCAGAAGAACCAATCCAGGAATTCCGGCGCCATCTACAATATTCTCGATGTCACTGAGGAGAGGTACTATGCCGAAAGCGTCAGCTGGACTAACGCGCCAGGCACTTACTATGTCTCGAAGAAAGACAGCTCACGAGTGAAGACTCAATAGTGTCCCCGGCGATAGCTAACACCATTTTGGCAGTTGCTGTTTTGGCATCAATGACGGCAATATGTTGCAAGGGCAGTCTCAAAAGTTGATGATACCCATGTATGATTAGATGAGTATTTGCAGGTTAGACGCAGTAGACGATACAATGGAATGTGTGATGTTCATTAATCTCATCATCATCATCATCAGTCATGCACTGTTTCCTCCTACGAAAACTTTGACTTCTCGTTCATCTCCTCCGCCTCCTCTCCCATCCTCTTCATCCATCTCTCCACCAGCTCCTTGTTCTCCCCCTCCACCTTCCTCACCCGCTCATCCGCCATGTTCAGCTGCAGCGTCAGGCTCACCGTTTCATCGTGCACGTCCTCCAGCAGCTTCGCCTTGCCTTTGATCTCTTCATCTCTGTCCTTCACCCGCCTCACCAGCATGTCCTTTTCTTTACTGAGCTCTTGTATCCCCTTGGTGTCGAGGCTCGATTGGATCCTCAACTTTCGAAGCTCCTCGGTCACAGACTGAAGGCGGCCTTCGAGCACGCCACGGCTGCGTTGGGCTTCTGCAAGATCTTGTCTGATCTGTACGTTGGTTTCACTGGGAGCGGCGGGGCTCTGTGGTAGGACCGCTTTCTTGTGGCCTTGGGAGGCTTTCCGATCCTGGGGGGTGGGTGAGGCATGGGGACTGGGGGAGCCCACCTGAGGCTCCGCAGAWATTCGAGATTGCAATGATGCGTTCTTGTCGGCTAGCTTGGCATCTGGCAATCGTGAATACTTTGCGGCGGGCCACTTGTGGATTCTTAGAGTTGGGACTCACAGCTCTGGTACAAGCCTTCATTGGCTTTCTCGTGCCTATCACGCTCCTGTAGACCGGCGAGGTATTCATCGAGCCAGGATGGCATAGTCCTCAATCAGGACATCACATCATGTCTTGCTCATGAGTCCACCTCAATGAACGTTGACTCAAGAATCACAGGTTGAATCCTGTCTAAAGTTTGCTTGCTTTGCTTCACTTTAGCATGAATCACTCCTATAATCTGACGGATAAGTGAATGCTTGGATAATTTACGGAACCGTCATACCACCCGCTTCTAGCTCCCGTTACCAGGACCGAATTGAAGCCCGGCGCTTTAGCCGCTTTAGCCAGCTTCCGCCTGGCATCGTGTAGCATCATCATGTGCCAAGGTAGGAGCTATCATTCGCATCTCAATTCCACCAATTACCTCAGAGCTAATTATCAGGCATCGATCGCGAACGTCCCTCCATTACAATTCCTCTTTTCTCCCTAGACTCATCATCCTCAAGTCTCTCCAAACCATCCGCCTTCTAACCCAATAAAAAAATCGAAGGAGGGTCTTGAGCGGTTAGAAGCTCCCAGCTTCGTGAAGCGGACCGGCGCTGTTGTTTGAATATGGCTTCGAGAAAGAAAGTGCTGCTCAAGGTGATTGTGGAACCCGGATCTTCCCCTATCTGCTTCAGCAGCTCTGACGTCCCCCTGTCAGGTCATCATCCTTGGAGACAGTGGCGTTGGCAAGACAAGTTTAATGAACCAATATGTACGCAACSCAGCCCTGGGTCAAGTCTCCCTATCAGTCCGCTCACCAATCACCAGGTCAACAAAAAGTTCAGCGCGAGCTATAAAGCCACGATAGGAGCCGACTTTCTCACAAAGGAGGTTATGGTTGACGATCGGTTAGTCACAATGCAGGTACGAAGGTCCCTCCAACTCGAAAACCTTTGTCAGGATCTAAATTGGCCCACCCTCAGATATGGGACACCGCAGGTCAAGAACGCTTTCAATCACTCGGCGTGGCATTCTACCGGGGCGCCGACTGCTGCGTCCTCGTCTACGACGTCAACAATTCCAAATCATTCGAGACTCTGGACGCTTGGCGGGATGAATTCCTGATCCAGGCGGGGCCTCGGGAGCCTGATAATTTTCCCTTTGTGCGTCGTCCTCCTCGTTCAGACTGCCATGATGGATCTTGAGATTGATTTGGCGACAACAGGTTGTTATTGGTAACAAGATCGACGTCGAAGAGAGCAAGCGGGCCATATCGCAACGAAGAGCAATGACCTTCTGCCAATCGAAGGGCAATATACCCTATTTCGAGACAAGTGCCAAGGAGGCTGTCAACGTTGAGCAAGCATTCGAAGGTTGGCTGTTCTTGCACCATTTCCGAGTGACGGATCTGTGATGGGCCGATCGCTGACTGAGATATCTAGTCATTGCCAAAAACGCCCTTGCCCAGGAGGAGTCTGAGGAGTTCAGCGGGGACTTCTCGGATCCCATCGATATCAATCTGGATCGAGGGAACGACGGTTGCGCATGCTGAGGCGGCCGATGCCTCCGGCTGAGCGAGCGAGGGCCAGAAATGAAACTCAATTACCTTGGCATAGGGACCCGGCGTTTGGTTCGAAAGACACTGAGAGCAAAGAGGAAGAGGAGGCGTGGGACTATTGCATGGAGCGACGACTAGACGTCTGACTAGTATGTGAATGRTTTTATCAGCTCGACACTTGTACATACCTAACAWAATGAGCATTCTCTGCTTGCACTTGCATGACCCTCCATCTAACTGCGGCGGACTGCACTTATGTGGTAGGGAACCTTTCTCTTGGTGAGCAAAGCATCAAGCACCCTAGCAAAGCAACTTCGCTATTGCCATATACCTTTCTACCGTCCGAGGTCTCCACTCAACCTGAAGCCGTCAAGCAGCCAAGGCGACCACGCAGACATATTTGATAGCGAGTACAAGCCCGACCTCCACGACACAATCATCTACCACACAGGAAGGCCAACCCAAAAGGCCCGGTACGGTTATTGTATCCTGTACGATGAGCGGTCGAGACACGAATGGTGCATTAAAGGTGGAAAACTCTCCAAACCTGGGAATCATCAAGGACGAATTGTGGCACGATTGCTCAAAAGTCAAAATCCAGTTCTATATTCAAGATCAAACAGTCGCATTACGAAAAATGGGTTGCTAATGATGTCTCCTTTATTTGATAAGAAAGTAGCGGTTGATGCCGAAATCTGACGGGACAAGAAGAAAGGTTGACACAGATATTGGCTTTCCTGGGAAAAGATGGACGACATATTGTGGTGACCAATGAATTATTCATCTCGAACGTTTCGATAAAGTATTTTTCATGGCAGGATCTGCGTCAATAGATTGAGGTGAGAGACAGAGTAGATATTAATGGGAAATGTTGGTTGGAATATGTGAAAAGGGGCAGTATCTTGTCCAGAATTGGTCACTCGGATAGAAACGTTCGTAACGCAGCCAAATTTTGGACAGCTGGCTTTACGTGCGCAGCGATTCGCGCACAATAAGTATCAGTAGTTCGGTAAAAGTTACTGTGCGCATTGATGCTGTCTAGGATGATGCATTACCTGCCTTGGCCCATTTCAAGGGCAGAGCGCCATCGCTATGCTTTAAAATGCCCAATGCAATTGATATCGGACAAGTCCCTCGCTGATGCTGCGACATTAAAGTTTGGATCGAACGCCTTCCAAGCGGAACTTGACATCCTTCAACACCTTGGTCGAAGGCTTCCAGTCATCGAACTGCCTGATCAGCTCCGTGATCTCACCGTACAACTCCGTCCGCACAAAATCTTCCTCCAAGAGTCCTCGCATGGCGAACGGCAGTATATAAGGATTCTGACTCAGTCCTGCACCGTCGTCGTGGACTTGCATGGGTACACTGCCCAAGGATGACGTTTGCAGCGCATGATCTATGGCTAGAGTGTAAACCGCCTCGTCCTCATAGATGCGTGAGTGTCCTTCGCCGCTGTAAAGGCTACCCGCTAAAGGCGAGGAGAGCTCGCGAATGAGCCCATGGTCAGCGACGCCAAGATTGCGGAGCTTGAGAGCAAAACCGACAAGGTGGGTCAAGAAGTCCGGAGCATGAACGCGACCATCGACAAAGACAGCTCGGTAGATGTTGGGGTGATTGACAATCCCGAAGGTGGACGACTCCAGAGACACCAATTGGTCGTCGATACTGCCTACATAGACAATCTTCACGCCAAATTTCAAGGCCGTGTCGAGGGCGGCCTGGTATTCCTGTGAAACTTTACTCTCCTGCCTTGCAAAGTCAAAGAGCTCAAGAGCGGTGGCCCCTATCCATCGGGTCTTGTAGTCGATGAATGGACCGAGATTGACGCCTGCCATTGCACAAACTCCGATGCGGGCCGATGACACACAACCCATGGCTATGAGTTTCGCAACCAGCATCAATGCTACAGGACACCCTTGGCTGTGACATGCGACGAGAACGAAGTCGGCTTTTCTGATCTTGTCGATCCAGTTGAGCAATAGACTCCACAGGATTTCGACTCGCTCTGCAATCTTACCTTCGCCTTCCAAGGCGACTTTCTCGACTTCGCATGAATAGCCTTTACTTTGAGTCCATTTCTGTACAGCTGCAGCGGCACTGTTTGCAAAACGAATGCTGGTCCCTGTCGGTTGACCAAGAAAAGAGCGGACCAATGGTGCGGGAAAGAAGCCATGGATGCCGATTACCAGCGCCTTGCGGATGCGAGGAGGCTGTGAGATTTTGTCCACGTGCTTAGAACTGCTCAAAGGAGATGCGAATGGGAACCAACGAGCTAATTGCTGGATCAAACCTGGCCGGCCGGCTGAAGCATACGTGCCTTCGAATGTAGGAAGCAGCAGATTTGGAGCCTCCACCTTGGCTTTGGCTGCCGAGTCTTTGGTATCCTTGGCCTTAGCTGCAGCGGAAGAATCTGATTTGGATTCTTTCTTTGAACCGATTGAGATGCTTTGAGAATTGCTGCTCCCATCTATCGCTTCTTGAGATCGAGAATTCTGACGCTTCTCAACCTTTTTGGGAATGCCTTTGGTCTCGTCCACGATGTCCGCTTCCGGTTTCGACTGGGAAGGCGAGCCTGCCAATGCCAATTCTCCGTTGTCGTCTCCAGATTTCTTGCTGCCACCATCCCGAGACCAGAAGGCCCAGGTAGATGACTTGGCTTGATCATCTGGTTCTGCACTTTTGGGAAGATTGACCGGCCTTGATTTGTTCTTATCTTCGCTCGCTTTCGAACCGTTCCCTTTCGGACTTTCTAGCTCTCCCGTGACAATTTCTGTTGTATCTGTGGTGAAGGATGTTGGCTTCGATTTCGATAGAGTGTTTGAATTGCCCCACAAGTTAAGCCACGATCTTGACGTGGAGCTCGTTGCTTCTGGAGGCGCTGGTTGATCTAATCTTGTAGTCGCCTGCGCGTCTAAAGTGTTGATATCAGGTGTCACAGTCTTGCATGCTGCCCCCGGAGGATCATGACCTGTTTCAGCATCGGGGGCTGCTGATGCAGTTTCCTGTGTGAGTGCGTCATGATGGAGAGCTTTGGCTTGTTCTGTTCGAGTAAACCAAGTCAACCAGCCCGCTGACTCGCGATTGGTTCCAGCCTGACCCTGAGCACTGCGCTCTGGTTCAACCGCAGCAGAATGGAATTCCTTAGCATCAACAGGACCTTGCTTCTCGGCCACTGCCGCAAATTTCGAGCTTCCTTGTGCTGCTTCCGCGGATGACGATATCCTGCTGTCCCTCGCTTTATCGGAGCTTGAAGCTGTTGCCATTGCCGCTGCATCTTGTCCATCTTCCCCTCGGTCCCCAGACTTGTTTGAAGTGATGTGGAGCTTTGTGGTAGTGGCAGCGAGGGGCAATGACCTACTTGAACTCCCCAGCCTTTTGTATGGCGGAGACGATGCCAATGGTATTGGAGGTAAGGGAGGGGTTCGCGATTGCGCTCTTGCTACGGCCTCCTGAGCAGCACCAGCTGCTGCAGAGATGCTTTCCTTTGCCACCTGGGTCACAGGCGTCGCCTTCTTTCCACGTGGCCAAGTCCCTCCGTACCACGACTTGCTCGACTGAGGCGTATCGGCACCATTGCCATTTTTGATGGCGCTTTGAGAGGCGTCTAAAGTCGATTTTGCAGGAGGCAGATCATGATGAAGAGGTAGAGAAGACTCTCCCTTTGGTGTCTGAGAAGGTGTCTCCTGGGTCTGAGAGCTACTGCTGGCTGTTGTTTCTGCCTTGGGATTGGGTTTTGAGCGCTTTCGAGGTCCCATGGAGGAGAAGATGGAGGTTTGAGGCAAATTAGAGAGCTGCTAGTATTATGTTGTGTACATGAAATCCGTCCCGACCCTGCACGTACGAGAGACGAGCAGATTGCCGGCACATGGGAAAGAATTGGGTTCTGTCGCATCCCACATGATGTTCAAGGCTGCATCGGTCGGTCATCAACGCGCTAACGAGCTTATCGATAAGCTGCCTGAGGATTAAGCGAACATTTTTGGCAGCCGCGGCTCATCACTCATCACACCCCATGAGGCTCTTGAGCAGCGTCAATATTTGCACTTAGGCGCAATGGGGTTTCAAAAGAAGACCGGGAAGGGTCGAATAGATAAATGGTACAGGCTAGCGAAGGAAAAAGGCTACCGAGCACGCGCTGCATTCAAGCTGATCCAGCTCAACCGCAAATATGGCTTCCTTGAGAAATCTCGGGTTGTGCTCGATCTCTGTGCAGCGCCAGGATCATGGTGTCAGGTCGCTGCAGAGACCATGCCTGCGAATAACACCATAATCGTCGGTGTTGATCTTGCGCCGATCAAGCCCATTCCAAGAGCAATCACTTTTCAAAGCGATATCACGACGGACAAATGCCGCGCCACTATCCGAGGACACTTGAAGACATGGAAGGCCGATACTGTCTTGCATGATGGGGCACCGAATGTTGGTACAGCTTGGGTACAAGATGCCTTCTCACAGGCCGAGCTGGTACTACAATCTCTGAAGCTGGCGACAGAATTCTTGATTGAGGGGGGCACATTTGTGACCAAGGTGTTCAGGTCGAAAGACTACAACGCCCTGCTTTGGGTCTTCAACCAATTGTTCTCGAAAGTTGAAGCCACCAAACCGCCCTCATCCAGAAACGTTTCAGCAGAGATCTTCGTCGTCTGCCGAGGATTCAAGGCGCCCAAGAAAATTGACCCTAGATTTCTGGATCCAAAGACCGTTTTCGCGGAGCTGTCCAACCCAACGCCCAACAACGAAGCCAAGGTCTTCAACCCGGAGAAAAAGAAGAGGAAGAGGGAGGGGTATGAAGAGGGTGACTATATTCAATTTAAGCAGGCAACGGCGAGCGAATTCGTACAGACTACAGATCCGATCGCCATGCTTGGTAGTCTGAATCGATTAACCTTCGAGCAGAAGGACAATGGGGATATTGCCCTTGCAGCTCTGGACAGATTGCCGGAGACCACTGATGAAGTCAGGCAATGCTGTGCAGATCTCAAGGTCCTAGGAAGGAAAGACTTCAAGATTCTGCTCAGGTGGAGACTGAAGGCTCGCGAAATCTTTGGCTTCTCAACCAAGAAGAATGAAAGCCCAGACACGGCTCCGGGGGAAGAGGTTGCAGAAGTGACAAGCATGGATGAGGATTTGAGAATGCAGGGGGAGCTGGAGAAATTGAATGATACCAACAATGCACGTAAGAAGCGAGAAAGGCGGCGAGAAAACGAGAAGAAGCAGAAGGAGGTAGTGCGGATGCAGCTGCATATGACGACACCCACAGATATTGGTCTGGAACAAGAAGGTCCCRATGGCAGAGACAATGTGTTCCGCTTGAGGGATGTTGACAAGGCTGGAGCGATCGAGAAGGTAGCCAAGGGCACGATGGGCGTGCCAGTGCAGGCTGCAGAGCCGGAGGATGATGCCTCATCAGATGAGGACAGCGACGATGATGGGGACAAGCTGGACACAGAGCTAGATGCCCTTTATGATCAATATCAAGAGCGAAAATCGCACGCCGACGCCAAGTATCGAGCCAAAAAAGCCAGGACTGAAAAGGACGACGGAGAGTTTGAAGGATTTTCGGACAAAGAAGGTGGAAGACAGAGCAGCGATGAACACTTTGAGCAGGATACAGATGATTCAGCAGACGAGGAAGAAGCGAGAGCAGGGGACGGCAAGCTTATATTTCCCAAAGCAGACAACTCAAAGGGCCACGATGGGCTTACTCGTCGAGCTGCCATGTTTTTTGAGCAAGACATATTCAAAGAAATCGGATCACTTGACATTGGAGACGACCACGATAGTGCTGTTGATCTTGATAGTCCTAGTCAGGACGACAGTGATGCGAAGAGCGGCCCCGCAAACCAAGCTTCGAGGCCTCGGACACAGATTGATGCTCGATCAGGCCAAGAGGACATTGAGGTTGAAGTCTCCGAGGATGAAGTCAGTGATGATGGTGAAGGTGTCAGCGCATCAGGAGAATCTGAAAGCGAGGCAGAGAGCAATGCGGGCTTTGACGTGGTCAAATCCAACTTAACGGATTGGGAAGCGAATGGCGAACCCCGTCATAATGACGGCCGTCTGAACATTGACATCATCACTGCTGAAGCCATGACCCTAGCCCAACAAGTCGCCTCTGGCCAGAAGACCACGCAAGATCTTATGGATGAAGGCTTCAACAAGTACACTTTTCGTGACGTAGACGGGCTCCCGGAGTGGTTTCTCAACGACGAAAACAAGCATAGCAAACCTCACCGACCAATCAGCGCTGCAGGTGCTGCGGCGATCAAGGAGAAGCTGCGTGCGCTGAATGCTCGACCCATCAAGAAGGTACGGGAGGCGAAAGACCGGAAGAAGTTCAAGGCTGCGCAAAGACTTGAAAAATTACGCAAGAAGTCCGCCTTACTGGCCGAGGAAGAAGGGGTCAGTGAGAAGGACAAGGCGGCCAACATCTCACGAATGCTAAAGCGAGCGACCAAGAAGAAGCCAAAACAGCAGGTCAAGCTCGTGGTAGCCAAGGGGGGCAATCGGGGCATCTCTGGGCGGCCAAGAGGTGTGAAGGGAAAGTACAAGATCGTTGACTCGAGGTTGAAGAAAGATGTCCGTGCAGAGAAGAGGCTTGCGAAGAAGAAGCGCTGAGTCTGACAGTCTTGATGGAGTCTTGCACAGTGAAACGATAGTATATCAATGAGCGAATCATTTTGGGTCATGGCTTTGCTCGAGCAACGCTCACCGAACCTGTACTGCAATATGACTTTTCGCAACTTTAGGAGCGAAAAGATGACGCAAAGCAATAGGGAGAGGAGATGTTCCTGCGTCGTAACATTGAGAAAGATGTGCATCCTTAACGATTGTCCACCTACACGAGCAGGGCACTTACCTGGGACGGTCTCGCAAGAGCGTGCAGTACCACATTGATTTCGCGAAGCTTGTTGACGAATCTCAGGGTCGACCAGAATGTCTTCGAGCCGTGTGCCGATATGGCTTATTTGTCTTGGGATCTGACACGTTAGCTGTAAACTTGCTCACGCTCATGGATCGAGTCTTCCTACTGGATCCGTCCTGTAACGCAAGACTTTGGCGCAAACGAACATTTAAGGGGAGGTGATCAATCACACCCCAGTCTCGGAGTTCACGATGTCGTCGTTGTGCTGTGCCTAGCCGTCTCGTCCCAGGCTACGCTGCGAATAAAGTCAAGCGCAGCTGGCATTGTTCCGTCATAGTGTTGATCATACCCTTGCAGCTGGTCAACATCATTACCACAACTTTCGTCGGCTCCACCCACAGTAATTCACGCTGCAAGAGATGCCTTCCTCGGAAGGCGATTGACTGACCTTGTGGTACCTGGCGATGTTAGCGATGACCGGAAAGAAGCATCGCGCTGAGATGATGTACCAGCACGCGGGCAAGTACATCATGTCACCTGGCTCAAGAGTTGCTCTCATGGGTTTGCAAAGTGATGACGATGCCGATGCGTTGTTTTCAGGCTGATCGGGATCCCATATTGCTACAGGGATCTTGCCCCCATCTCTGACAGGACGGAGTTGCATGTCCCGTTGATAGACATGTCGTGACAACCACTGTTCGTTGACACAGTTTGCTGCAACAGGTGGCAGTAAGACAAAATGCTTCTGCCCAAGGATCTGACAATACACATTTTCATAGTTGTCTCGATGCAATGAGGTGACACTTCTCCCGGTACCTATCCAGATATTGACGGCATCTAAAGCGTTTTCTGGCCCAAGGGCTGAATCTGCCCAATCGATGTTGGACTTCACATCGGCAAACAAAACCGAGTATTCGCCACGCAGGTTGTCGTTCTGTGCCTGGGAATACCATACAGGATCTGACTGCTGATCGACTTTATTGCTATGAGCTAAATAGTTGATAAAAGATGAGAAGGGCACTGTATCCTCGAATGGCTCCGCATATACCAGAATTCCTGAGGCATCCAGCACAGGAGCATCGGCATTACTGCCTCGAATGAACGGACGAACTCAATTTTATCAAGTTCTCTCGCTTACCCATGTGGAGTAATCGCGATTTTGACGGCCTCTCTCCCCATCTGCCGTGTCAGATATGCCTCATTCCACTTACGGACGGCCGCCCAGGCTGAACAACCTGCCTTGACGAGAAAAGGCCGATTCTTGGCCACATACTTCATGAATTGAATGGGGGAGGGTTCACTGTCCAGGACATCAATGTGCTCACTGTTCAACTCATGATACGTCCTGATGAGATTCTGAATGTGTGTTTCCATAATCAATAGTAGTGTAGAGCTTGGGTATCAACGGAAACCTGTCTCCGAAGGGCACAAATCAAGATCAATCGCAGCCATTCGTCAATGCACACAGTCTAGAGTCAGCCAGACATTGAGGTGAATTAGCAACGCTGCGTTTGATTCGTGTGTAGAAGGAGGTTCCTGAGTCGGTTGATTGATAGGCGCTTTGTCGCAGGCGCTTTGTCGTTAAGATCGGTATCTGACTTTCCACAACCGTGATATTTCGGATGCGGCAGATACCGTATTCCATCTGGCCCGTCACCGCTCGCCGATACATCTGAGTGTAATTAGAACTATTCACTAAGATCAAAGTCGTCTAGCGCTAGAACTATTTCGTCAATGGCTGGGGTCAAGGCTAGAGAGACATAATCCTTCATGGTCGCCTGCAGATTTGGCGGAGAAAACACCCCTGGTAAACCCCCCCCGACAAGTTTTGGAAGAGTTGTCCGGGTTACGTGCATAAGGTACATGTGACACTTCCAGGAGAGATTTTGAAACCGCAGGCGCTAGAGGAGCAAAAGTGTTTTGCCGTTCGGTATTGATGCATCTACTGGTACCTTCGTCCTCGTCACCCCCGGCCGAGGACCCCACCATATCATCCTCAAGCACTCCTGCAAGCACTTCTGCAACCCCACGCTCCAGACGCCGAACCTTGACCCATTTTCGCAAGTTGTCGCATCCTCCACCCCCGACAAAAGAACGACCACCTTCTGCATACGAAGCTTGGATTGAGAACGCCCTTCTGCTCGCCCATACACCAGACTTGGCCCAGCAAGAGGCGAACATCATGGCCCGCCGACGATCTGGAAGTCAGTCAGCTGCTGAAGCTGCACGAGACAGGCGACAAGTCTCCGGCTCTGGCTCCAACGCTGGATTTACTTATGAGACTGGACCGTCCCCTCCCCAGAATCAGACCAAAGATGACATGCCCACCATTCGATTGATTCCACACCAAGACCCTCGTTCGCACAACCGACCATCACTTGCATTTCCTGCAACAACGCGAACCCTACCCCGCCATGACTCCATCATCCGCGTGGGAAGATATTCCGAACGGGACGTCAATCCAAGTCCAGCTCCCAATACTCCATCTTCTGCTCCTGTGGGTTTCAAGTCCAAGGTTGTCAGTCGGCGCCATTGCGAATTCTGGTACTCGCAAGGACAATGGTACATCAAAGATGTCAAGAGCTCATCCGGGACCTTCTTGAACCACATCAGGCTTAGCCAACCCAGCGTCGAATCAAGACCATTCCCAGTCAATGACGGCGATGTCGTACAGCTGGGCATTGACTTCAGAGGCGGGGAGGAAATGATCTTCAGGTGCGTCAAGATACGGGTGGAGTGTAATCGAGGATGGCAGAAGACTTTGAACAACTACAAGTGCGTATCATTCCCGATCCGTAGTGCGATCCATCATGACCTGCTGACCTCTTCTTAGTGTCTCAACCCACAAGAAATTGCGCGACTTGGGCAGGACTGCACCGAAGAAAGACTCGGACGCTGCTTCACTGCACGCATCGCAAGAATGTTCAATCTGCCTCATGTCTATAGCTGTGAGCCAATACCTTTGATTARATCTTTCGCAAACACTAATCGACCTTTACAGCCTTGCCAATCGCTGTTCGTCGCGCCGTGCTCCCACGTGTGGCATTACAAATGCATTCGTCCTATTCTCAACGACCACAAGACCTTTCCGCAATTCCTCTGCCCCAATTGTCGAGCCGTGACGGATCTCAACGCGGACGTAGACGATCCTTTAGATCGCTGGGAGGACGTGGAAGACATGCCGGATATCGCCAGCGAGGATCCAAGCCAAGTCGTCTCGCAGGTGGAGGGCATCGATGGCCCCGTATATGAACTTCCCGATCCAAGACTCCCCACCCCCAGAACGAACGGGGACGATCGGAACATCTCAAATCCCATGTCGAGGCTTTTCTACGAGAGGGAACAGGAAAGCCTTCCGCCCATCACCACCACGATATCAAGACGACCCGTGGGACTTCAGCAACCGTCAAGTATGTTCGACCGCCGCAACGTATCTGCAAACGCTACGGCCGGTGTGGCGATCTCGCCCGAGCCAATTGAATACCTAAGGCCAATCACGCCTACCGAACCCTTGATGGACGGCGAGGGCATTGACCGAGCGCACTCTCGCACGCCAACCACGGAGATGCTTGTGACCGAGGGACCCATGACCCCCACCAACACGGCTGGGCCATTCGTCTTTGACGGCAGTGCTGGGAGGGTCTCAGGACCAGGAACGACGGCGGAAAATGCTTCGGCAGCAGCGTAGCGGTTCATCTCGAACCGAAAAGGATTGTCATTCAAGCATCGACGGGTGGTTTATGAAACGGGTTTGGAGCATCCAAGCATCATAGGCGGCGTATTTGGTCATGAAGATCACAGTCACCCTGGGATGCGGTATACTAGGGAGGAAAAGAAAGAGCGAGAAGTTGGTCTGATATCGAAAGAAAGCCTGCCTGTTATCTTATGAACGTGTAACGAATAGTTTTTCAATGACGATTACGCACCTCCATGACTGATCCTCATTTCATCAATCATCCCTAATTCTATCCACATTTTGTTTAACCCATCTCACTCTAACGATGCCCCCCACCATCCCCACCCCTCTCCGTATTCTCCTCCTCTCCACCCCCAACACCTCCATCCCTACCATCTTTCAAGGTGCGCTCAATCCCCAATTTCCACACCTCTCCACATGATCCAACATCCCAACCCCACCACCAGACACCGAAACCCACCACATCCTCACGCCCTACTACTCCGCCTCTATCCCGCTATGGCGCGACACCCTTCCCCCCTCCCTCTCGGCCTGGTCATCCGAATGGCAAACCCCCGAAGCTGGGGAAGTGATCGAGGCGATCGGCGCATGGATCGTCTGCTTCCGTGCCCCTGCCACGAAGGATGACCTCGTAAGACGCCCCCCTCTCCCCACGCGCTTCTCTTGAAAAGTGGCAGTTGTAGGGATTAACTCGTGCGCGCGCGCTCTTCAGGAGAACATCCGGCTCACACTACGCACAATCCACGATGTGATATCCCACCACACCGCATCCTCGTACAGCGCCCCCGAGCCGCTGCTCGTGGCGCTGGCGATGCCGAATTCCTCGACGCCGGCGCTGGAGATCGGGGAGGAGGAATGGGAGGATCTGGGGAGGGAGGGTGGGGGGTGGGAGTATATTGATGGGGGGATCCCCCTGTCGTCGAGTGCTGGGGATGGGATTGGGGGAGGAGGGAAGGGGAAGGGGAGGGGGGGAGGAAGGACGAATCAATATGGGGAGAAAGTTGGGATGGATCGGTTGGTGGAGGCGTTGGAAGCTAATGAGTGGGAGGGCGGGGACGGTGGGGGGRTGGATGATGATGGTGATGGTGAAGTAATCAAGGGAGTTGCCGGAGAGGATCAGGGTTTGGAGGGAGAGCTTGAGTTTGTTGCGGGGGATGCGCAGGAGGGGGGCACTGAGCTGCGGGAGGGGCTGCTCGATGAGGAAGACGGCGGAAAGGATGAGGCAGATACGGGTGGGGATCAAGATGTGATGGCGCTGGAAGGTATGATGCTGAAGATGCAGGCGGTCAAGGAGATGGGCGCTAATATGCCGGAGGCGGAAAGGAAGAGGTTTGCGGCCAAGGCGGTGAGGGAGGTGATGAAGAATATTTGAAGTCCGCCCGTGAGCATAGCTTGCCGATCAACATCTTCCCTGAGCGCGAAAGCAGTTCCGTAATCCTGAATGGGGTTGCGTCTCGAAGTTCTCTTGCCCCGTCACTTCTGTGTGGACGAATATCCCGCCATCGGATGCCTCCGCCTTGGAGGTTCCCGTACGTCTTCCATGTTCTCTCCACATCCCTTTGTCCGCAGTCTATTCTGAATTGTACCCTCTCCTCATCAGTTCCTCATCGCCCGCCCCTCTGCCCTCTCGCCCTATTGACCGTCGCTCTCCCTCTTGCCAAACCCACACCTCTGCCCCTCGTGCCCCTTGATCTGAACATGGGTGCATTCCGCAACATGTCCGGGACGATGAAGAAGCGTACATGGCTGCCTCGAATGTACACTTGGTCGAGATGGCTGACACGTCCGTCGCGCGCAGTGACGGTGATGTCTTTGAGTTGGACGTTCATGTTATCTTCGGCTATGTGGGTGGAGAATGTTGAGTCAGCTGGGAGATCGAACGAAACACGGTGGTATAAGGTGGGGAAGAATTTCTGAGCAGGCTATGTCGAGGATTAAAAGCGTACCCTCTATCAGTTTCCCACGGTAGACCTGACCAGATGTGATTTCGAGAGTGACTACATGGTTCTAGAAGGAAATGTGTGAGAGGCGCGCTGTTTCCTCGGGGGAAATGGTCGGCTTACCTGGGCTTCATTGAGCAATTTGATCGGAATGCCAATCGTACTCGTCATTTTGGTCAGACACAATGCAACTGAGCGTCGAAATCAAAGGCGTTTTTTTTCAGCTTCCACACTCTGATATTGAAATTGATAGGGCTGAGGGACGCCAAGCAAGTGCCAAGGCCCAGGGTCTTTCTCCTTAATGGAGCATTGCATTTACGGACTATTGCGTGTAATGATCTTGGTTTTTCCAGCTTTGATGTTTCAATGAACCTCTCAGGGACTGTCAATGCGTTCAAAGTCTTGAGAAAGCCCCAATTATGTCTTCCTCATATGACTGTTCCTACATTCGATCAACTGCCCATTCCACTTAGAGGCAAGACATGGCCGGACATCAAGGCTGTCGTCCTTGACAAAGATAATTGCTTTGCGGTCAATCGAGGAATCTATGTTCACAAACCATATAAGGTAGGATCACTATTTATTCCTTTCATATCCGCAGAAAGCATCAGAGCTCTACCCAGGAYTCTGACACTACGCAATCTCTTACGTTTACTGCCTACTCTATATATTCACATAGTACGGCAGGATCATTTTCAGCTACTGCGGGAGGCATATCCAGGACCGCGGCTCTTGATTGTTAGCAACTCGGCGGGAACGGATCGTCATGTCGCTGAAGCCGACATTGTAGAAGCGACGACCGGCGTGAAAGTCTTCAGACACAGCACCAAGAAACCTGGATGTGGTCAGCAAGTCCTGGAGCATTTTCGAGCTTTCCCCGAAATCGGCGTCTCCAAGTCCAGCGAAATAGCTGTTGTTGGGGACAGACTCTTCACCGACGTCATGATGGCTAATCTAATGGGCGCCTTCAGTGTTTGGGTGAAGAATGGTGTTTTTGATGAGAAGGGATTGGTATGTGCACTTTGAAGCGTTCCAAAGGACTATGCAGGCCGGTGAAATTGATAATCTCGCAGGTGTCGCGATTAGAGAAGGGTCTAGTGCCGTTCTTGACAAGTCGTGGGTTCAAGGCGCCAAATCCAGGTTTCTGAAGCCTCGCGTCCAGACCGTGTGGCAACGATACAGTTAGCAGCGGCAGGAATGCTTTGCGCTCCGAGAGGCACTCATGTTTGCTGAGGTCAGGAGAACGTGGATGATATTGACGCAAAGTCAGAGGTGCAAAGGAGACGAACCTCAACGGTTAGCGCCAGTTGGCAAGCTGATAGATCCTCTATCTCTACTGGATTAGCGCCAGTACCCAAGATCAGACTCAAATGTCACAGGGTGGAAGAAAGCCGTAAGTTGATATTGTGAACATAGGTGCAGCGGCCAGACTTGAAATGGAAGGCTAAGATAACTTTGAAGCCAGTCTGAGACTCTATGAAGCGACATTAATTGCAGCGATAAACGAACCACGTGAAGGTGAACGTTTTCAGCGCTGGCAAGCGCTTGTTTCCCTTCAAACGGATTTGCTGGCTCAGGATTTGACAGAGCCGGCCACGCTAAGCTTCAGAAGCGCCCCGCACAAGCCTAAGCCTGTTCCTGGCAAGGATGGCCGATTGACGAAATGTAAGCCATGTAGCTGCAGGTACAGAAAGGTGGGGAATCTGCAGGTGATAGATTGTCAAGATTCAGGAGGCGTTTGAGCGGTACACGAATTCTTGTTCATGGCAACATTGTGAATCGCCTGGCCGGCAACGGCAGAGAAAGAATCAAGAGAATAGAATCGGATCACATGCCACCTTTTTAAGGGTTATCGCGCTCTGCTTTTTTAGCAAGTCTGTTGTCTGTTGGTGGCCGAGGATGGCGCTGTGCCTTCTTGCCAAGACGCCGGGTGAGTTGTCTCACACTCTCACCCCCCTTCGTACTCTCTTACACCTGGTGGCACTCCTGTCTCATTCCTTTATCCCCTCGATTGTAACTCGTAAGCAACAACAAAGCCTCCAAACCTTGCACTTTGCTTACAGTATTAGGGCGTAGCTGGTTGCACCGCCATTGTTTCCCCTCCCACGTCGAGTCGCGGGGGCTGGGTCTGGACTACCATGCTGTGCAACAATTATTGCGACATACCTTGGGGCGGCTAAGATTTTGTGGCTAGTCTCGCCGATGACTTCTGGCAACAAGCCATTTGTTCAGTGTAGAGAGAGTGCACGCAAGGATAATCATGAAGAAGTAAGAACGCGGGGATGAGCTGAGTCTACCTCATCATGGCATCAGTCGTAGATAAAGAACCTTAGTTGCTATAATTGTCAATGCGTAGAGAGTAAAGTCGCGATGGTGGATTAACTCGGCGTCCCACTAAACCCAATCGAAGCGATCCCTCTCCAGTCTCTCAGGGGTACAGCAGCCGTTCTCGCCGCCTTACGGTAACGACTTTCTTTTTGCGCTTCTGACTCTGTCAACAACAAGCACCCTTTTCTCTTCTCTCGACTTTCTTTTTTGTTGCTGCACCATCGTCAGTCATCGGACTTGACATCCATTCATTTCTGTTGCTCATTTTGAATCATCTGGCTCAAGGACGCCGCCATTCCTTTCGGCTCCTTACACCATCACTCCTTTTGGTTGCCAACTTTTTTTCATTGTTCTTCCGCCCGCTTTCCGACGACTTGCCCCCTCTCGGGCTCTCACCACTTAGCGCATCTCACATACACCACATTTGTATCTTACTATCGAGCGTCGCGCGTCCAGTCTTGCTGGCTCTTCCTCGTCTTTCAATCGAAGCCGATCTCCAGCGCAAATTACGAGGACTGGTCCTCGTCCGTCCCACCTTCCTATCAGTGGCATCCATCCTGGTGATCGCCGAATCCGGTCAATCAGGCTAGCCATTCATACAGGAGTGAAGATCAGACCAGACCTCGTGATCTGCGCCTACACTGTGGCACCATGTCTGCCTCAGCCACCCCAACACCTCCCGTTGACTCCCCCCTGGACGTATCGTTCAATGACGGCGTGTCCAACGACGACGTCAACGGAGCATCGACTGGGAACCCATCGCGGCGGCCTCCGCGGAAGAGTACTCTGACTCAGCAGCAGAAGAATCAAAAGCGCCAGAGGGCGACGCAGGATCAGCTAGTCACCTTGGAGGTGGAATTTAATAAGAACCCTACACCTACCGCTGCCGTTCGCGAACGGATAGCCCAGGACATCAACATGACGGAGAGATCTGTCCAGATCTGGTTTCAGAACAGGTAAAATATATACCGCTGTCATTCGAGACCTTGCTGATTGGGGTCAACAGACGGGCAAAGATAAAGCTTTTGGCAAAGAAGAGCATCGAGACCGGGGAAGACTGTGACCAGATCCCCGAGTCGATGCGGCAGTACCTGGCCAACCAAGCCTTGGAGTCTGGTAAGCCTTTTGCAAGGGAATTCCTTGGCCGGACTCCCAGTCAGATGAGCACGTACGGTGGAGGAAACATGTATTTTGGTGACCCGGCCCAGTCAGGCAAAATTGGTGAGCAATTGCATCTGGCTCAGCCATTATACCACACTAACCTGCCTATAGTCATTCATCATTTTACCTGCAAGTCGCTGAGTATTGGCTCCTGGCGTCGTGTCGGGCAGAATGCAATGGACTTGGTCGTCTTCTACGCCCCTGATAAAGCTGTGCTCACTTATTACATCAACAACGAGGGCGCAGGTTACAAGATTGAGTATCCCTTTGCGCACATCAAGAACATCACGCTGGAGAATCACGACTCTTTCGATGATCCGAACCTGATGCCTCAGAAGCACACCGGTATCATCGTGGAGCTGAACCGACCTCCTCACTTCTGGATGGATTCTGCCGGCACAGGAGGCTTTTCACAATGCGGTGACTTCACCGAAGACCAGCAAGCATCTTCCGTCATGGTGCATCATCTCGGCGGTCATCCCAAAGTGCTCAGCGGGCAACTGGCAAAATTGGTCTCTTTGGAATCCTTCCAAAACCGACACAACACCTACGAGCGCCAGATCATGCCTTCCTCTGCGCCGGTCTCCCCAATCAACCCACCTCGCCCCTCGTCGCAGCCCAACCATATGCCACATCCGCATCTGGCCATGTTCAACGAGCAAGGATTTGGCATGCCACCACCACCGCGGGGCCACAAGCGCCAACGAAGTCGATCGGTGCCGGTAGCAATTGACTTTAGCTCCATGCCACCAATGCCTTCGCTGCATGTACAAAAGCCTTCGGTCAACATGATAGATGCTGACAGTATCTTCGCCCCGATACCCCAGCACAGCAACCATCATCTCGGTCCTCTTGGTGCCAACCTTCGTATCGACACTACCACTGGGTACGGATTAGACTACCGTCAGTATCCCCAGTCAGCAGCAACCACCAATTCGCAGTCGGAATACGCTAGCCCGTCCTTCTTCTCGGCGAGCTCACACCTGGATAATATCCCGGCATCTAGCTACACCTCCTACACGCTGCCATTTCTTTCRCCCATGGGAGAACATCATCCGCACGGCATCAACCCTTCAGTCTCGCCACTGTCAGCGTACAGCCATGGTGACCCTGTGATTGCTAGCGGCTCACCACCGATGCATGATCTGCATCGGAGCCCATCTGCCGACTTTCTCTCCATGCCGCAAGACCAGAGTGACGAAGGCCTCATGCTCAGTGACATGTATGCCAAGCAAAACCTGAACCAGAGCATACCGATGCACTCGCCGAACCACAATCTGGACGACGCGGAGATGAAATTCCACTTCCAGGAAGAATCGTCGAGTGAGGAGCTAGATATGAACAACATGGTCCACTTTGACAACATGCATCATTCAAGCATGAGTCCAGAGAGGACGGCTACTACATGAGATGCCCAGAGCAGTTCAACGATGATCTAATGCCACAATCTATGACAGGGTCGACAGATTGTACTTGACGACGGGGTAGAAGGTCGGCGTTTGGTGGAGGGTTATATTTGAAGCGGGCGAGCACATACCCAGGAAGCTGTCGAGGATGAAAAAGTTGACGCCATACATACCTTAATTTTGGATCCAGCCGCATTAATCTTTTCTTCGGCGGATTGGACACCTCTTACGCCGGCGTTGGGGAATCTGTTGAGGAATCTGTGATCATGTTCAGAGGGAAGCCTCATCCACACGCTGCTAGCTACTGTCTCGTCTGGTACGGCAGAGGCAGCATTGACCGTTCGTTCCTATCTTTCATGTTCAAATAAGTAGCAACATCCCTTCAATTGTTTCTAGCTAGGTCCGTCGAGTCCTAGATATGTGTCCAATGCAATCTATGATTCATACCAAACAGTTGTTCAACATCGCATTATACAAGAGCTTGAAGAAGAGTTGGAATATGCCAGACGTAGCTATTGTTCCATCGTCTTATAGGAGTACAATACGCTATGATCGACAGGAGTGGGCTGCGCCTTGAGCCGATCGATCCCCCGGGAACATGTTGTGGGGACCTCGGGAGCAGGGCTTGGCCGCGTGTAGCGCCAAGAAAAGGGCTTCATCCTCGTGCTGATCTAGAGGGGCTTTCGTGTCGCTTTTAAGGTCTTATTCTCTTTGCGATAGACTTCCTCATCATCTCGCCGGTTGAGATCGTCATGAGTGGGAGCCATCCCAAGGTTGCGCATTCGAGCAGGATGTGCATTCCTTGAACATTTGCGCTTTGCCGTGGCCGCCGCAACAGCCGCCGCAGCCAGCATTGACTTGCACATGGCTACGGACAGATACTCAGCCCATCAGTACTTAGGCGGGCATCAGATGTGGCATCATGCCTGGGAGCAGTGGCCGTGAATCTAGCATTGAGGCGCTGAGAGAGGAGGGAAATGGGCACAATCAGGAGCGGGGCTCCGTGGTCGACTTATCACCCTCAGATGGCTCAGAGGAGATCCAGGAGCCAGTCTCACCTGGTAGCAGAAGATCAAGTTATTTGGCCAATGTAGCCTCGGACAGAAGACATGGCGTGCCAGACAGTGAGGGTGTCGGCGCTGATCAAGCGGCGCCAGGAACAGGGCATGCACGGAAGGTCTCAGTCGGTCCAAGTCTATCTCTCGATACGCGAAGCGAGGCTTTAGGAGTCAACAAGGGAACAGCAACGACCTCAATGGAGCAAAAGTCGCCGCACAGTCCACTCTATCCTCGCTCACCCGCGCAGCTTCCCCAGGGGACACCACATGTCAAGTCTCCAACGTCACCTCGTACCCGGGACCGAGGATTCTCATTACGAAGGTCCTTGCTTGCTCGAAACTTTCCCGGACAACAGCCTGAGAATGCGACAATCATCGAGCTAGACCCAATCGAAAGCTCTTCTTCAGGCTCGCGGCCAATCGGTCCATCACAACCCACGCCGCCAGCCCAGAAGAAGACCCCGACCACGACAGTTGCACCGGTCATAGATGGGCCCGAAAGCGATGGTCCACCTCGGTTGCCCCTCAAGAAATCAGGGGCCGGCTTATCGCTTCCAAATTACGAGAATTGGATAGAAAGCAAATCAGCGCATCGGACATTGCTTCTGAAGTGCAAAGAAGTGAAGGAAAGGGTTCGCAAGACAATTTTGCGCATCCAAGACTTGCCCCCGTCCAAGAATGGACGCCATGTCCCGCTGGATGTCACGAGAAAGAAGCCTTTGATTGACGATCGTAGAGGCCATGACTATCTCGGGAACAGCATCCGATCCAGTCGATACACCCTTTACAACTTCGTGCCCCGGCAACTCTGGGCCCAATTCTCGAAACTTGCCAACTTCTACTTCCTTTGTGTCTCCATCTTACAAATGATACCAGGACTAAGCACTACCGGGACATATACAACCATCGTGCCGCTGCTCTTCTTCGTCACCATATCCATAGCCAAGGAAGGATATGACGATCTCAGACGCTACAGATTAGATAAAGCGGAGAACAGAAGGCTGGCCTCCGTCTTGCATGCCTACAAGCCTGTAGAGGTCGCCACTGGGGAGCACGAAAGCGTAGCACCAATCACGATTGATGGGCTGCGCCGCTGGGCAAAGACGAAATGGGAAGATGTCAAAGTTGGTGATGTTATCCACTTGGATCGTGACGAAGCCGCTCCGGCAGATCTTGTTCTCCTTCATGCGCAGGGGACAGAAGATGTTGCCTATGTCGAAACCATGGCGCTAGACGGCGAGACCAACCTCAAGACGAAGCAGCCTTCTCCACTTCTGGGAAAGACCTGTCAGTCACCCGAAGACATTACCAGGTGCAAGGCAGAGATCATTGCTGAAGATCCGAACCTCGATCTGTACAATTTCGAGGGCAAAGTGATTGTCGGGGAAGAGGCTCTTCCTCTGACGAACAATGAGATCATTTACAGAGGCAGCATACTTCGCAATACCTCTGAAGCAATGGCCATGGTGCTCTACACTGGAGAGGAGTGCAAGATCCGCATGAACGCGACGCGTAACCCTCGCATAAAAGCCCCGGCACTGCAATTCGCTGTCAACAAGGTCGTCATCATTATCGTCTGCTTCGTCATTGCTTTAGCTATCTTCAACACAGTGGCATACCAGATTTGGTCCGAAAATACCGAAGATCCAGCCTGGTATCTGACAAATGCTGGTGTTGCTTTTTTCCCAATCCTGACATCCTTCATTATTCTCTTCAACACAATGATCCCCCTTTCGCTTTATGTGAGTTTAGAAWTTGTGAAGCTTTTCCAGATGCTGTTCATGAACGATATCAATATGTTTGACGAAGCCTCCAACACTCCCATGGAAGCGAGAACATCAACGATCAACGAGGAGTTGGGTCAAGTCAAGTAAGGCGCTGAGTCTAGGAACATTGGGCATGTTGCTAACAGAAAACAGCTACATCTTCTCTGACAAGACTGGAACCCTCACCAACAATTCAATGCGCTTTCGCAAGATGAGTATCGCAGGCACTGCATGGCTTCATGATCCAGACGTGCAGGAGGACGCCATACGCAAGGCCGCGGTTCGACCGCTCCAGAAAAAGCGGAGCAAAGGCAAGAAACCGGCAAGAACGGTGAGCCTCACAGGTCCAAGGACCAGTGCTGCCGAAAAGGGTCAATCTCCACTGAGCGCCGACTCGCCTCTTGGACGTAACAGCTCTGTGACATCGCGGTGGAAGTCTTCAGCCAGGCCGCACGGCTCCCACCAAGTCTTGAACACTATTGAACTCTTGGGATACATACAGCGGCGACCGCATACCCTCTTTGCGCGCAAGGTACAGTTCTTTCTTCTCTCTATAGCATTGTGTCATACGTGCTTTCCTGAGGCAAAAGATGATGGAGAAGTCGAATATCAAGCTGCCTCGCCCGACGAACAAGCTTTGGTACGTGCTGCACAGGAGCTTGGCTATGTTGTCATCGATCGCCAGAATGGAGTGATCACGATAAGAACTTTGCCTTCAGGGACAGATTCTGAGCCCGTCATTGCTCGGTACCAAGTTTTAGACGTAATCGAATTCTCAAGCTCCCGAAAACGGATGTCGATCGTTGTGAGAATGCCAGACCAGAGGATCTGTGTCTTCTGCAAAGGGGCAGATACAACGATCATGCAGCTCCTGCGTCTGTCTAGCCTTGCAGCCACCAAAGCTGTGGAGATTGAACAAAGAGTCACGAGACGGCAGAGTCTCGAGGCTCAGGAAGCGATCAGACGAGCGAGCGAGGCGAGAAACCGCAAAGACAGCCTTGCTCGAACTAGTCTGAGCATGCATCGGCCAAGTCTAGGAGGCGTTACCCGTCCAAGTATGAGCGCGAGGCGTTTGCAGCCCATCAGAGACGAGATTGATCAATGGCTGAATGAAAGAGAGCGAGATGTGGATCTGTCCTCAATTGACACAGAGAGCGTCTACCACAGTCCCAGACTCTCCGAGCAGATTGGTAGATCTGCAGACCGTGCCAGTCATAGCCTTGATGGCCGACCTTCCTTTCATCGTGACAGTAGCCAAGACCTGGTCGAAGAAGCCCTGGTTGTTGATGACAATGCGGTGTTTGAACGTTGTTTCCAACACATCAACGACTTTGCGACAGAAGGATTGCGGACTCTCCTATATGGCTATCGATTCTTGGATGATGATGAATACACCAGCTGGAGAAAAATGTACCTTGACGCCAGCACGAGTTTGGTGAATCGTCAAGAATTAGTGGAGAAAGCTGGCGCTGTTATTGAACGGAACTTCGAGTTGGGCGGAGCTACCGCCATCGAAGATAAGCTTCAAGATGGCGTGCCGGAGGCCATCGACAAGCTCCGACGGGCGAAGATCAAGCTGTGGATGCTTACGGGTGACAAACGAGAGACGGCAATCAACATCGGACACAGCTGTAGATTGATTAAGGACTACTCTTCCATCACGATCTTAGACAAGGAGATGGGAGACGTCAGTCAGCGAATCGCTGCCGCAACTGTAGACATCAACCAGGGATCTGTCGCTCATTCCGTCGTAGTCGTTGACGGGCAGACACTGGCCCAGATTACGGCAAACGASCCTCTCCGGAAACTCTTTCTTTCGCTTGCCATATTGGTCGACACGGTGGTCTGCTGTCGTGCGTCTCCCAGCCAGAAGGCATCATTGGTCCATTCCATCCGAACCAAGGTCAAGAATGCGGTCACACTTGCTATTGGCGATGGCGCCAATGATATCGCCATGATCCAGGAGGCTCATGTCGGTATTGGAATTACCGGGAAAGAAGGACTCCAGGCAGCACGTACGTCCGACTATTCCGTCGCTCAGTTCCGATTCCTGTCCAGACTTCTGCTCGTGCATGGCCGCTGGAACTACATTCGAACTTGCAAGTACACGCTGGGGACTTTCTGGAAGGAGATGTTCTTTTACTTGACCCAAGCCCTGTTTCAACGCTACGCGGGCTACACAGGCACATCTCTGTACGAATCATGGTCTTTATCGATGTTCAATACCCTATTCACCTCACTACCGGTGATCTTCATGGGTATCTTCGAGCAGGACCTTTCCGCTGAAACCTTGATGGCGGTGCCGGAACTATATGGATCTCTCGGTCCTCGCAACGCAGGTTTCAACATACCATTGTATCTCGGCTGGGTGTTCATGGCGTCATCGTTTGCCGTAATTTGCTTTTTCATGATGCTTGGTCTGTACGGGCAAGCGTTATTCACGTTCGATCATGGACTGTACGCCATGGGCGATCTTAGCTTTACGGCTTGCATCATCGTTATAGCTTTCAAGATGCAATTCTGGGAGCTGCACAACAAGACCTACACGTGCGTGGTCTCCATCTTCTTGAGCGTCGGCGGCTGGTTTCTATGGAACATTCTCCTATCTTCCTTGTACGGCAACAACGTGATCTACAATGTCAAGGACGGCTTCATGCAACGCTTTGGGAGGAACGCGCTCTGGTGGCTGACCTTGATCCTCATCGTCACGGCGTGCTGGGCGCTGGAGGTTGGTATCAAGGTGGTCAAAGCCACATGGATGCCAAGTGATGCCGATTGTTTCCGGGAATTGGAGAAAGATGAGGGCGTTCGACAGCGGTTTGCGCAAGCCGCAGGWGTTGCTGAGAGCTCGCAGCGGCCGAGCATGCAGATGACCGGGGGACTGCACAAGATCAGGACGGCGGAGGAAGAACGGCAGCGAGAGGGCGAAGTTCAAGAAATCCTGGATCGGCCCAGGCACATGAGAAATACGAGCGGTGTAGACGAAGCAGAGCTTCCGAGCTCGACGACGGTACGGCGGCGGCAGACGTCCGAGAGTGACGCTGTCACACGAGAGCCGAAGGTCTCTTTTGTCGTTAATCAGCGCAATGCAGAAGCAGAGAGCGAGGATGAGGACAACGGCAAGCAAAAGCCGAGAAGGAGGAGTACAGATGTTCAAGAACTGCTGCGAAGGGGGTTTGGAAGCGTGAGGAGGAGTCTGGATATGGTCTGAACGAGAAGTGAAAAGCGCTATGATACCACGTCGACGCTGAACATTGATTTTTCATGGTGCTGCGTAAGCGAATGACTGTCTCTGCATTTTCCAAGAGTCGCTGGATAGAGAACATGTATTTGTACGTATATATATATACCCAACATAGACCTCATTTTCCCTTTGCAACGCTGGATCATTTTCTGCAAAGGGCACTATGTTTACCGGGTGATTCTGATGAGTCCCTAGGGTACCGAAGCCGTGATGCGACCAAATTTATTACTATTTTGGGTGGTGTTAAATGTGAGTGTTCGATGTTCGAAAAGAGCCGCGCCAAGCCAAAGATCCAAAACATTTTTCTCATCTTCGAATTGACTCGCTGTCTGTTTGACGAACGCAATTCTCTTGTTCACAACACCAATCCCCTCATCATGCTTTGCGCAAGTAAGGAGTTACTGCCCTTCTGAACCTTCACCATCATTCTGACGGGGCACAGTATCCGGCGAATCGCCGCAACACCCCGTCGTCTCCACCAAAAGCGGTATTGCCCACCCCCTTCTTCCCCCGCTCTTACGCGCACATCCCCCCCTACTCACAATGCCTTCTCACAGGAAACATCTTCGAAAGACGTCTCCTTGAGTCCTACATTCGCGAAAACGGCACCGATCCCATCACCGCAGAGCCCCTCACCGAGTCCGACATCCTCGACCTCCAGACCTCCACCGCCGTCAAACCGCGCCCCCCGACCCTCACCTCCATCCCCTCGTTACTCTCCGTCTTTCAGAATGAGTGGGATGCGCTCGCACTGGAGACATTCACGTTACGGCAACATCTGACTCAGACGAGGCAGGAGCTGAGCAACGCGCTTTATGAGAATGATGCGGCCAAGAGGGTCGTTGCGCGCCTGCAGAGGGAGAGGGATGAGGCGAGGGATGCGTTGAGTAAAATTGGTGTTAATGGCGCAGGAGGTGGGGGAGGAGTGAATGGAGGGGAAGCCATGCAGCTTGATGGGCAGGAGATGAGCGAGGAGTTGGTGAAGAAGGTGGAGGCGACGCAGGAGAAGTACGTTTACAAGCTTCGGTTGATTGAACCCTCGTGGAGGCTGGTATGCTGATGATTTGGCCTAGATTGTCAAAGACGAGACGGAAACGACCTGTGCCCGAGGACTGGGCTACTAGTGAAGACCTCGAAGCGTTTGCACCAGTGCAGCCGACCGCCTCCAGTTGCAGCGACGTCCACTCCATCGCCATGGACAGTTCCGAAGATCTGGCGCTCTTTGGCGGCCAGGGAGGCTTTACAAGCGCTTACTCGATGTCTAAGAGGATGATCGTGAAGCAATTAGAAACAGCGAACGGTGCCGTGACCGATGTTGCTTGGGCTGGCAGTGATGCGATCACCACTACCTCCACTGGCCATCTAGAGATCTGGGACGAGGCTGGCTCTCGTATAGCAGACTTCCAGGAGCATTCGGGAGCAGCTACGGCCTTGGCTCTACATCCGAGCGGTGAAATAGCTGCTTCCGTAGGAGCAGACAAACGTATCGTGTTCTATGACCTAGCACAATCTACCACGGCACTCAAAGTATACACAGACTCAGGTATGTATTCGCTGTGGACCATTCGGACCTCCGGCTGACAGACTCTGCAGCTTTGACTGCTGCGGAATTCCACCCCGACGGCCACCTCTTCGCCGCCGGGGGCAAGGATGGCCAAATCAAAGTCTACGACAGCAAGACTGGCGCCAACGCCGCGAATTTCGACGAAGGCGCTCCCATCGAAGCGCTCGACTTCTCGGAAAACGGCACATGGCTGGCGGTGGCATCCGAAAATTCTTCCGTTGTCTCTGTCTGGGACCTTCGCAAGTCGAACAAGGTCAAGGAAGTGGACATGGGAGGCCCGGTTAGGACGCTCAAATGGGATTACACCGGACAGTTCCTTGCTGCTGCCGGACCCGGAGGGTTGACGATTCAGGCGTATGACAAGGGGAAGAAGGAATGGAGTGAGCCGCTCAGGACAGCGGTGCCTGCGTCAGCATTGAATTGGGGCTYGAAGGGAAGGTCGCTGGTGACGGTGAATGGAGAAGGGATAGTGACTGTGCTTGGTGGGAAGTAATGATCAGAGGTCATCTGCGTGAATATATGTATTCATGTTCGGTGTAACATATTTTGCCGCAAGGGAAATCACCACTTGCATGAATCTCAAAGACTTTGGTTGGACTTGCCTTGACTTTCTCATTTGTGATTTCACATCTTGACCAAAGAGATGCAAGCTCTGTCATTACAAAGTCCACGATCAGAGTATTGGCTGACAATCAGAAACGCTGCCAACGCTGGAATAATTGGCCACCGCCATTCCAAAAAAATCAGGAGACCTCGGGAATTCGCTGGCCCAGAAGAGCCGCATTGACGGGATTTGGGGGGAGCGATCAAATGTGGCCAAGAACCGATCGATTCTCCCTCCTTCCTGCGACACGGATTATTAACCACCCACTTTCTTATTGGATTTCCCATTCATTCTCTAGAAAGATCATCGAACTTACGATATGACAGAATTCTGCTAGATTGTTCCCATCTCTTGCAGCAGGCTTCTGGGTTGGCGATGGATGGCCCTTTGTCAGTGGCGTCATTGTTATGTTCCCCATCACCAGGAGACAGAAAGGTGAGAACGACACTTTGGTTGCGCCATTCAGCGATGAAGGATTGCTCTCTTCACTTAGAGCCGCATGACGCTTCTTGTTCAACCTTGAAATCCTCTCGGCTAACCATAATACTTCATGAAGCGCACCCACGACCAAATGTCCCGTGAATCTCATCATCCTCCAGCATGCAACCCCCGAAGACCGTCTTCCTCCTCCTCCTCTTCCACCTCWCGAGGCAACAACGCCAACCCGTCTAGCTCACCATTCGTTTCTGGCAACATCAGACTACCCAGCGGTTTCACTCTTCCTGGACCTAGGTCTAGTTACGATATGAGAAGACCAGCCATGTCTCGCCCACAACCTCAACCGCCACGACCAACTTTTCAGTCACCTACCCCGGCACTTCCACCTCCACCTCCACCTCCACCTCCGCCACAGCAGGATTTCATCGATCTCACAGAAGAGCCGAGCAGCCCGGTGGCGGAATTTGTGTTACCACCTGAGCACACTCCAGATCCTTTGCTCAGGCGACCGCCAATCCTACCTCGAAATCGAACACCACCTCGGCGGCACCCTCTGGCTCACTCTTCGGATATCATCGATCTAAGTGAAGAGAGTGACAGTAGGCCTATGCCACCCAATACCGCACACCGATCCGGCAGTCCAGAAATACAATTCCTCCACTCTCGCACACGATCTCGATCCGTCAGCATCGATGACAGGCAGTCCACGCTTCGTCCACCCGTCCGCTATAACCGACCCCAGGATGCCGACGAGCCAGCACCATGGGCTCCGGCACAGCTTCCTGCACTCCCCGACTTCGGCATCGGAGCAATGTGGGAAAGAGCAAGGGATCAGCTGGTGGGGTGGGAGATGTTCAACCGCAATGGTGATTTCCAGATCCCGAACATGATGGACTTCCAGACTGTTGGCTTTGACTTGGACTTTCCCGATCGGCAGCCGCCCGTTGCTCCCCGCCTACCGACCTATGAGGCTCCAGGGCCCGCAAGGCCGGGTTTCAAAAGATCGCCAAAAGATGGAGATGTGCTTGTTTGTCCGATATGCGATGATGAGCTAGGCACAGGGGAGAGTGACACCAAACGCCAAGTGTGGGTGGTCAAGGCCTGCGGACATGTATGATTGTGCTCTGATGTGGAAAAAATCCTCCCTGATCCCGTTCTAATCATCTCTCCAGGTCTACTGCGGTGAGTGTATCAAGACTCGGGAACGACCTCGTTCCGGAAGGAAAGCGACGGTCAAATCGGGCAAGCCTCCGAATCACTTCCAGAGGTGTGTAGTGGACGATTGTGGGGTCAACGTGACGGGCGCGAAGAGCGTTTTACAGGTCTATCTGTAAGACTCAGGAAGCATCAATAGCGTGTTCCGTGAAGGTCATTCCCCGGCAGCGCTGGCGTTTGAAGGGCACACGTGTCATAATTGCATTTGATTGCCGTCACCAATACATACTGCGAATTGAGCAGCATTGTCGAATTTATTCTACGAGCAGCAGCATGCAATACCCTAGTGCAGGACATGTGAGGAACTTCGATCTTGTACATAGCACGGCGGAATAAGCAGAAGAAGATTATGGTCGCCCAACTATTGCAGTGGATGACATGCCACTGGATAATCATCACATTGCTATACATGACCTCTCCAAGCAAGATCGAAAGACGTTGATGTACAGATCTCGTGAACGTCCCATAGACCGAATTGCTTTCAAGTCTCGGCTTGACTTGGCTGACCACTAAATCTGCTCTCCCAGACTTACTCCTTCGTTTGCCCAAAGATTTGAGACGGGGTAACAACAGAGTGGCCGAGCTTCCACAGCTGGACGTAGTGATTTCCACCAAATCGGGTAAGGTGCCGCCTACGGGATTCAACGCCACGCTGTCCCGATCGGGGAATTCTTACGATTTCTCAACCTCACCCCGATTTTTTTTGGGCTGCCTCTCTCTCTCCCATCTCTTCTCTTCCCCACCAATTATACAACCCCTACCAAAAAAAAACATGACCTCCCCCGCCTCCCTCACCCGCCCCCGTCCCCCCACCGCCTCCCCCTCAACAACCTACCTCCTCCTCTACAACCTCGTTTCCGCCATCCTCTGGCTCACCATCCTCGGCCGCCTCGTCCTCCTCCTCTTCCTCGCCCCCTCCCCCGCGCACATCCACACCTACGCCGCCCTCGGCCCCTTCACCCGCAACGTCCAATCCCTCGCTTTACTCGAGATCCTGCATTCCGCCACCGGCGCCGTGCGCTCCCCTCTCTCCACCACGGTCATGCAGGTGGCCAGTCGCGTTGTGCTGGTGTGGGTCGTGGTCGAAGGGTTCGGTGGTGTTGGCTCGCGGTTGGAGCAGAGTCCGGCGTACTCGAGCATGCTGTTCGCCTGGAGCGTCACGGAGGTGGTCCGGTATTCCTTCTTCGTGTGCCAGCTCCACGCCGATGTGACAGTGCCGGGCTGGTTGGCCTGGGCGCGGTATAATCTGTTTTGGGTGATGTATCCGTTGGGGATTGGGAGTGAGTGTTGGTTGGTTTGGCGGGCGAGCTGGGTTGCTGGGGAGATGAGCGGGGTTGGGGAAAGGACAAAGGTGGCGGGGGTGAAGGCGGGGTGGTGGCAGTATGCGTTTTGGGCGGTGCTGGCCGTGTATGTCCCGGGGAGTTGGGTCATGATGAGTCATATGGTTAAGCAGCGCCGGAGGGTGGCGAGGGGGAAGGGGAGGGAAAGGTAGGGTGGCGTGGCGTTGCGGGAACTGGGCAATTCATGATGGAGATGTTGTGCAAAGATCGAATTGGTGACAGCATTTGCGCAGACAATTTTGCGCTTTTGGAAAGGGCAATTTGATGGGGGAGGGATGAAGGGGAGAGGCGAGGCTGGAAGGACGAGCAGCGGCTACGGTGAGCTAGAAACAAGTATCTACAGGAACAGCAGCGTTTCGAGGACGAACGGCTTGATCTTCGCGGAGTTTCGGATTTCTCKATTACGATGAGTGCAACGTGGGAGGGATAGATGGTATTATACGAAGGGTTTGGGTGTAGATCTCAATTACTTGATGCAACGTTGTAAGCCTACTTTGTTAGTTGGGCCCCAAGGAGCTGATCTCTGCCTGGCATATATATCTACGTGCCTAGAATTGAGGAAAAACAGTTTTCCTTCGATTTGAATTATTCAGAAGCGATACTAGAATACATACTATTTAAGTAGGAACAGGTGAATAAGTCAAGAAATATACCTACCTGGGTTTCGTTTCACAAGCGTCCAGTTCTAAGAGCTTTACAAAGTGAGTAGGAATACTCTATGATCATCGAATCGGTTGAGGTGCGATTCCGGCAACTTGCTCCATCTTTCTTGTCCTGCAAAATGGAATGTAAAATATAAACTGGTAAAGCGATCAACGAGAGGAATGGCTTGCGAGAGTGGCACAAGAGGAGGCGCCAATTGAATTTTGATTTTTGACCACCGCATACAGCTCTGAAAGAATGTCGTGATAGAGCCGTCAAACACTTTCAACTCCATTATACGCCCCATGTATATCGTCCACAGCTCCGAATGAATGTTGTGAGAGAGAGCCATCAATCCCTTTTGAACTCCATTGAACTCCCCCATGATTCCGCGCCCGGCCCTGAAAGAGTGTGGTGAAAAGAGCTGACCAGATGCTGAAATTTCAAAGAACATCCTTGATACCCAACGCCAGTGCCAAAAGAATGTAGTGAGTTAGCCGTACAGAGTTCAGAATCCGAAAGAGTGTCCCATTATTCCATTTCTTCGTCAGGTCATGTTTTAGTCGATGCGTATGACGCCGTTACTCGTTATGCCTGTCTTGTCGAGATTGCCAACGTCGATCATTGTTGATGCTTATCGATCCTTGCTTGTGCACCACATAGACCCTATGGCGATTGAGTTTTATCCAACCAGCGTCGAAACCCTCCCCACCTTTTTTCTCTTCAATGGCCGGGAGCCCGTTCCGCTTCGTGCGTTGCTACATTGTGTCAGAATTCAAGCGAAGAGTAGTATAGCAGGAGCTCAGGATACTGACGGCATAGCTTCTCCATGCTGTCCAAGGTCAGCAGCGGTACATTGACACAAGGTAGAATAATAATTACTAAAAGTCGTCGGACTCTTTATCGCACAAGCTTTGGGATACAGAATCTGTGTTCTGGTACCAAATGCAATGTTCCACAACAACAGCAAATTTGTCCTTATCCTCGACAGTCCACACCGCCCCACAATCTGGGCATCTGTATGTTTCAAGTTTGCACATGATGGAAGGTAGCTTGAGCCAATGTAGCGACTACTTGGTATGAGTGCTTCTGGGCTGCGGAATCTGTCAGATTGCTTCCTGCTCTATGCACATGCGTTTGCAGGCCTCAGCAAGGATATCAAATGTCATGATTTGAGGGTGAGGCATTAGTCCTTATCTGGTCAAAAGGAGCTCTTTGGAATAGTGCCGGCAACGAAGCTTCTCATCTGCAAAAGCGAAGGTCATAAAAGGCAGACAACTCACATCAGATATGTTCTGGGTATTATTGGATGGCTTGTCGAGAGAAAGCTGTCAAAAGGCTGTTATCGAGTGATTGTTGAACGAAGAAGACTGCAGAAAGACCTTTTCGGGGGAGGATGCTGCCCTTTTATGCCTTCCCATGGTAGCACAATGCTTCCATTTGGAAGCGTCTCAACAGGGAAATCAACGTCACGTCTGCGAGACCATGAGTAGCCGGTGGGAAGCGGAGCATCGGAAGGCGTCTTCACCCCATGTCCATGCACATCTGGTAGGTCAAGATGCTGAACCAGAATTTTGTTGAGCAGCAATGGCAGGAAAGTACGACTGGCTGAAGATGATAGACGACAGCTAGTGGAACGTTGAATCGTCCGGGTGGAGCACGAAGAGACCCGTAACTATGGTAGACATAGTGATATCATATGTCGGTAAGAAGTAGTAGATAGCTATTGAGCACTCTCAGTGGCCGTAGGCTCAGGGGTCACAAGGAAAGTACAGTTAATTTGTCGGAACGCAGCCGTAATAAGCCATAGCCGTTGGATTCAGGATAATGTCATACGTCAGGCCCAACAGCGTGAATAGCCGGACAGAATGGCGAGTGGTTCCAGGCTTGTGGTACTGAAGATGACGAGATGGCAGCCGTCAAATCAAGAGAGGGCATGCCGTAGCGATCTGGTCATAGCGGTAGTATGACAGCCTTGACTTTCCCAGAAGAGAAATTCAGTCGGCATAGCCTGACGTGTGTACGACACACTTAGAAATAGGGAAGAGTAACTTGAAGAATGTAACAGATCTCTGTCATTGAACAATTTCTGACACGGCCATTGGATAATCCGTCACTTAGACGAAATTTGACTTGCAAGGCGTTGTGAATCCAATCTAGCTTGCACAACCTCGGGTAGATCTAGCCTTGAGCCTCGATTTGATCGCGAGCGTTCCATGAGTCTGATCCAGCTTGTCTCAATCTTGTCCATGACTCTAGCGTCATGTCGTTGTACGATACCTCATATGTTGTACAATGTGAATTCCCAAGATACATGGCGCTTGAAGTTGCTGAATGAGCGAGCCTTGACAAGCACGAAGCTGCCCATGGAAAGGAGTTCTCGATGACATCTTTGTCAGGGCCAGCTACCAGACAAGACAACGCACCTCAGGCACGGGCTAAGGTCGAACTGGCCTATGTAACCATCAAGTCCTAATACCCATGAATTTGAAACGATTTTAGACAGTCCGCAGGTCCTCCATTGGCAATATCAGGATGCTTCTTGGAAATTTGCTAAAGTTTTCTCAGCAGATTGTCTCTTACCCTGTTTCAAGTGCCACGGCACATAACCAGGACCCAGACGTGAGCCCGGTGCAGAGACCTCGACCAAATGATCGGCTCATATCTGGTCTTGCAACAGCTGTTAAGGCCGCATGAGAAGAGAGGCGGTAGTCGTCATGGAGTGAGCGACTGCTAGCGGCTTTCTAACATTCACCACCACCCAAAACCCTGAAGACAGAAAGAGCAGCTTAAACAAGATAGTGATATGTGTTTTCAGGACACTGCAGATGGGGTTGAGAAAAATCCAATGCGATACAGACGACTCTCGAGTCAGGCCGAGCTGGAGTGTAGTAAGATGAACCTCTGCTGCGCAAGAATATTATTTCGCGGACGTCCGGTCCGAAAGGACATAAGAGCAGCTTAATGCCTCTGTCCTGCGATGCTTTTTCAAAATGAATGTCCTGCTGGAGGAGAAACTTTGAACACACTACCAGAACTTCATGTTCGACATGGGATATTGAAAAGAGAGTCACCACAGAACGATTGATTGACAGACGGCTGACAGTTGGCTGACAGTTGGCTGACATACGGCCACAAAGCCTTGCCTGTTGGAACACACCACAGAACCACTTACTGTTCAATGTTGTGATTGAGAAGGAAAGGATGGAAGAGCATACACAAGAGTGGCATATTTGCGTTTAAAGGATTGGAGCGAATCCAATTGGTCCACGACGACCAAGCTAATCATATTCGATACGTCTTCTCCCAGTTTCTGCTTGATCAGCGATGTTCTTGGCACCTGGGGAAGTGCTGACAGCTGATGCAGAGCCTGACACTGATGAGACGCCATTGGATACCTGTGATGTCAAAGCGAATGTCTGTTTCAAGAATTGGCCGTTGACCTTCGCCCTCATCACGGCCACCGACAGGGCTGGTCCAGAAAAGAGAACAATCCGCGAGGGATCGGAGAATCGCACGATCTACTCCTAAGATGGTCGAAATCAGATCAAGCTACGAACACTGAGCATATTTGGGAGAGAACGCGTCAGCAGCTCGCGAATATGACATATATCGCATTTATAAAAATAGAAAATACCTCGGTCGGTGGTCAAAATACAAGTTGTCGAGGCCGCCTCGGGCTGAGGCTGAGCGGCCCATTTCGGCGATGATCGTTTAAGCCTCTTCAGGGCTACCTTTTATGTCAGGGGGCTCCACTCCAACAATGCTAACTTCTGCACGTCTCCTTTTGCTGAATGCTGACGGACCTGTGCCCCTTCGGCTTACGACACGTACTTTCCAACCATGGCTCCGTCAGATTTGGACATAAAAGAAGAGCGGAGAGGTAAGCTTTTCCCCATCCCAAATATTGTTGCCGTCATCCCGAAGCCTGCCTTTTCCACCCCCCTGAATCTCCAATCGCCATTTCATACCCCATCTCTTGATCGCGCTTCTCGGACTCCGAAAGACCTTTCTTTCCCACTTTCTTCTATCTCACACACCCTTCCGCAATTGAACTTCTCGCGTCGACATATCAACTACCATGCAGTACCTCAACTTCGCTCTCCTCGCCCTCCCACTCCTGGCCGCGGGCCAAGACAACATCAATTCCATCATCAACGGCGCGGAAAATATAGCCTCAACAGCAGCGAGCGCCGGCGTCGCCGCGGGTGCAACGGCGGCGAGTGCAGGCGAGGCCGCCGGTTCATCAGCAGCATCACTAGCAAGTGCATACGCCAGTGACGCCATCACCAATGCTTCCGGGGGTATTGTTGCGGCGACGAGTATGTTCATTCCCTTCCCCTTTTCCCATTTGTCTGTACAATGTCAATGCTGATCTTGCTCTTTGTCCAGGTGCCGTGGGCAACGCCGAATCCAACGCTGATGCCGCTGGCAACTCCGCCGCTGCGAGCGCTCTAGCCACCGCGAATTCAGCCATCAATAACGCCGGCTCGACCGCTAGCAATGCTGTCAAGACAGCAACCACAGGCACAGCGACGAAGGCGACAGGAGCCACCAATACCGCTTCAGGGAGTAGTGGTGCGGCTGCCGCGACTGGCGGTGCAGGAATGGTGAAGCCGGTGGCAGCGCTGGGAGCGGGTATGATGGCAGTGTTATGTCTGCCTGCTCTTGCGTAAGGGGGGATCAAAGAAAGAGATGAACAAGGGGGAGGCTATCGGAGGGAAATATCTATAGACATCAGCATGCTCTGTGCGTGGAGTGAGAAACCGGTTTCCGTGCAGCCTGGCGTTCTTTCAACATCTGGTCGAATCTGCCTGTGGCTTCCCACGAGGCTGTTGTCACAACATCAATCCAAATAAAATGTTCAACATGAGACCGCAAGGTTCGTGGTGATCTTCTTGCGAAGCTCGACCCTGTGGCGAATTCTGGAAACCCCATCACAGATCGCAAATCTCACATGGCATACCACATGCATCGAAAGCAGTGATTCAAGGCTTGTATTCTTCTCTGCTGGCTGTCTACGACTCCGTCGTAACCCTCGCCTTCGCATTCGTCACTTTGACACCTAATTGCTTCGCCTTGGCAATGATATCCACCCTTTTCCTCGATGATACCGAATGTGCAATCCTATTATCCATTCAGTCAGCATGTTCGCCGGAGACTTCCTTGCTATCTCCCTTCCCCATCATCCAAAGCAGTAATTACAGGGGCGATACATACTCCGCAGCATATGTCTTATTATGCATCAACAGCAAATCCACTTCACTCGGGTTGTTCACCACAAAGGCCTTGTGGCCCGAGGGCATCATGTGGCGGGTCTTTCTATTGGAGCCGAAACCGATCTAGTTCATGCATTAGTATCAACAGATCCAGCTGCAAATGCGCCCATAATAATGAGGTAAGAGGGTATGACATGTAGGACGCACCGATGGCATCACAGCCTGGCCCTTGAATCGTCTCCGGACGCGGTTGTCGATACCTTTCGGCTTGCGCCAGTTCGGGGCAACGCATTTGTAGGTGTCGCTCTGGTGACGGTTGAAGCGCTTCGTGTCTATATGGTTGCCTCATCAGTYTCTTGGATTCTTCGTCGGCGAGCTTTGGGCAGGTGTGCTGTGATTGTTGCTCTGCCGGATTGCTTGAGGTTTGACGTACGCTTCTTCACGATCTTGATGTGTTTCTTTGCCGCAGCCATCTGGCGGGATGTCAGCTATCATAACGAGATCAACGGAAAGCGAGATGCGCCTGCCTTGACGATTCTGGTTGCARTTCGGTATCGCTATCAAGTGTTCAATTCTTCCTGACGACAAAGGTGGTGKTGGTGCGGCTACTGTTCGCGCTAGTGAGCGGTAGGGCTGAAGAAGCGAGCTCTTCCCCCCCTGGACCAAATTTGGCAAWTCAGGGGTGCCCCTTTTCCAATACACGACGATGCTCAYTCTCATGCGACYGAGGGACATGCAATTCAAAGGGGAGCATGCTGGCTTCTTCTGCTTTAACCAGATTTGMTTGCAGAACTTGTTCCGAGGACCACAAGAAGTTGATCTCATTCTAAGCGGATGAGTACTTCGTTTCGTTCGCTATGCATGGSCTATGAACAATCCAAAGGTAGCAGAGTCTGTTGCCACGACTGAGCTGGGATCAATTTGCTGGAGTTTCTATTGTTGYTGGCACTGAGGCCCATCTTCGACCTCCTCATCATCTTCCCAATCCTCACCATCGGCCTCTCCGGCTCCRAAWTCTTCTATGTCTGCCGTCTCTTCATACTGCACATCATCCACCTCTTCCGCTTCTATTGCCTTCTCAGGCTTGGGCAGGATGTCCTTCAATTTCGAAAACGCTTGATTCTTCTCCAGCCATGCGTAGTCTGGGAAATTGATCTTCACCGTCAAGTAGAGGTCGCCTTTCAGGTCGCTCTTCTTGTGCGGCATGCCCTCACCACGAATCTTAATCACCTGATCCGGATTCAAGACCCCAGCTGCAGGCTGGGGATGCTGTAGTTGGATGCCTCGTCCGTCCAGATGCTTGAGCACAACGCGCGAGAACCCACATAGAGCCTCGGCTAAGGTGACCTCGATCTGAGCCAGCAGATCTGCCCCTTTTCGTTCGAACACCCGGTGCTCCTCCTCTTGTTCAAGGGTGAAAACAATGTCACCRGGCTCTTGGCCTGGAACTTGGTCCGCTTCGCCYTCRAGTCTCAGAACATCGCCGTCCCTACCAATCGTCAGTTGCAAGGAGCTAAGCCGGGGATCTGTTGTCCATACTTCGCCCCTCTTGGTATGTACAGATGAAGGACCTTGCGAGTTTTYGTCACCCCATCTCCGTGACATTTCTTGCACCTATCGTTTGGATTGTAGACAGTACCTTTGCCGCTGCAACTGCCGCAGACAGCAATCTCTCTGGAAACATGGCGGGGCCCGACAGCTCTCAAGGCCTCTTTGACACCTGATCCTTTGCATGAGGAACATTGTTTGGATTTCGCCTTTGCCTTGCCACCGGTCCCCTTACAGTGCGTGCAGATGACGTTCTTCGTGCTAGCAAACTTTGTCGTCTTCCCTTTGTACAAATCCTCAAGCGTGACGGAGTATGTTTGCTCTTCATCCTTGCTCTTCCGCGGCTTTCTGGGCGCTCCTCCGAATCCAGGCGGCATCCCCCCACCCATCCCCATCCCCATCATCTGCGCCAAGAGATCGTCCACATCCACGCCCATGGAGCCGGGTCCGTTCCCGGCTTCGAAGGCCTGCATGCCATGGGTATCGTAGAGGTGTCGCGTGTCATCATCGGAGAGGATCTCGTAGGCTTTGCTGATGGCTTTGAATTTGACGTCTGCCTCTGCGCGTTCATTCTCAGGGACCTTGTCGGGGTGGCTGGTGAGAGCGGCCTTGAATACATACCAGAGTCAGCTCTGGTAGTCGCTCAAGTAGTATTTYGAAAATACCTTGTGATACGCTTTCTTGACCTCCGCTTTACTTGCAGTTCGGCTTATTCCCAGGGTGCCTTCTGGCTATCAGTCGCATGCAAGGGGGTGATTTCGCATATGCGCTAACCATATAGGTCCACCCCGTCCACTACTTGTCACTCAGCATATTGATCACGAGGCTTTGCAGATATTCACTGACTTCTGCCCYGAATTTATCCACGAAGGAAACTAAGTCTCCACTGGTGTTTACTCGGAGTGAGTTTTGCAGCAGACGGCTAGAGATGTTGGATGTGAGTTATAAATGTAGTCCTTGAGGTTGGCTAGCGACATCATTGTGTCAAGCGACTTGAAGAAACTAGTACGTRTTTGTAGTCTTTGTGGACTCTGAGAGGCGCAAATGTATTGTCACGCGAAGTCGTAAAATATTGAAATGACGTCGGCTCACGGCAGGCGCCGGATTCACTCTAAYTTTCACTATTTTCATATAACATTCGACGTTTCCGCTACATCAAGGTGTGACAGTCTTGCAAAAGCAGTAGCTGAAAGATAATTATGTCTGAGAAGCGTTGTGGAATGTTATATCTTTATATAACCCCCCCGTCACGTAGCACTACTTTCGTTTGAAGCATGTAGAGTCTGTCCCCTTTTCTGGGTAATATGTTAATGCAATACTATCATTCTGGTTCACCAATCTTATCGGTAGGACTCCATTCACGCAGTGCATACCTTGGTAACATCGCTGTTATCTTGCATCAGATTTGCCGTTGCAATGGTCGTATTGTTGCCTTTTCTGCCTGCCTTCTCAAACACCTCCAAGGACGATCAAGGGATCTTCAGATTCCAGCGATGAACCTACGCTTACAAAGGCAGATGGAGGGTAGGCTTGTTGCGTCCGATCTAATCGTACAAATTTCGATTCCTTCATTTCCGCCGCAAAACATGCTGCCTACGAAACTATAGCCAGGGCAGGGAATACTTCCAGGCGACATTGTCTGCTTTGTAAGTGGCAATATATGTGAGCCTTTGAGATGTTCGTTTGACCTCCATTCATGGCAGGTCAATTCGTACAACCCTTTCCCATCCACGTTCGATTTATCCGCCAATGCCCGATCATGGTCAGCCGAGATCAGGCAAAAGAAATAGGCCAAGAAGTTGTCGACCTCGTCGACGATGGCACGTGGATCGATGAGGTCAGGCAGACGGATTGTAACTGGACATCTGAATTCCGAAGCTGGCATTGCTGTTTCGGATCTTCAGAGCTCAGAGTCAGCAAAGAGCAACGACGGGTTCCAACTTACCTTTCTTCAGCTTACGTCAATTGCTCTAGGTTGGCGCGCAATCTATCTTGGTGGTTGTGGCTTAATGCCAGATCCTAGTATGAAAGTGTGTGTGGTTCCAACACTGGACAATGTTCCTGGCTGATACAAACATTCGCTTTTGGGTGCGGCATTGCCGCGGCCGTCGTCTTTCGAATTTTGAGAAATRTTGAGTGTCCACGAGCGATCAGACGGCAATCCATTGGGAAGAGCTCCAATTAATTGCCGTTCGAAGAGATAACAATCCTCACCTAAGAAAGCTTATACCGCTTTCGAATCAAAGGAAATAACCACGCATGGACTGAATCGCGCATTGTAAAACATCATCGCGGATGATCCAGACCTTGGGGACTCAGGCGCTCAAACAGGCACGAAACCAGAAGACTCGCTGATCCAACAAATGCTCGCAAAACGTGCGGAGAATGATACCCAAGTCAAGCGGCTGATGGGGATTTTGGAAAGGGGCGAGGCCACAGCACATCAACACCAACAACTTTCGGCGTACTCGGAGCAGCTGGAACGTTGGCTGGCTGCACTCGACTCTCCAGCAATATCGCTGGTCCCCGCAAGGCTGCCTGGTGTCGATAGCTTTCTGGATTCAGCTCCGCCAATGGCAATCAGACAAAAGCCAAAATAYATGTATATCATCAAGCACAAATCTGAAAGACCCTATGACAAGCCGCCTATTCCGAGCRTTGAGATCCTTGGGGCAAGCGATGACCTAAAGTGTGCGAGCCAGATAGCCAGGGACTTCATGAGCGACCTTGAGGATCAGCAGAAAGAGTCCGAAGATTACAATGAGGCATACGCCAATGAGTCTCGCGAATGGATAGGAGAGGATGGAACTGTAACAATCAATTATGAGGACCCCGGTGAAAGGGGTAAAGATTCCACAGAGCACAATGTGCGTGTAAAGACGGTGCCCTTATCAGCGTCCTACAGATTGAGTGATCTTCATTCTGGCTTATGTATTTTCTTCATACTTGGTTCAACAGAACATTTGGAGACTTTAAATCTTACAAATATAATTGATATTGTCAAAGCGGACGAGCCGCGCCTTGGCAAATGTATTTTTAGCCCTTCAATGCTGGAGCTTCAGCGTCTTTCACATATTTCAATGAAGTGGTCTATGGTATTCGAAGGCCATGATCAGAGCCTCCAATCGCTGCGCACATTTATCTGGGATTGCCTGGATCTATCAACGATGTAGCGTCAGGCTCTTCTCAACGTCTATCGGGCGGGGCGCTGTAGAAAGACGAGTGGGAGAAAAACTCCCAGATGTACCAGCTCGCACTCGTTTTGCGCCTTCACCTACAGGCAACTTACACTTGGGATCTCTGAGGACCGCCATTTTCAATTATTTGATTGCGAAAGCGACTGGAGGACAATTTATATTGCGCATCGAAGATACGGATCAGGTCAGCCAACATGCAACCACGGACTGAGGATAGCCAGTCTGATTTGGCTGACGAGCGAAGAAAAGACTGGTTACGGACTCGGAAAAAAGGCTCATTGACGATCTCAAGTGGGCTGGTCTCGAATGGGATGAAGGTCAGTGCTATAGGGCGCTCAAAGGAGCTTGGAGTCTGATGCCACGTCAGGCCCTGATATAGGAGGCCCATATGGCCCATACAGACAGGTTGGAAAACCTTTTGCTCATCAAAGAAGCTGCTTTTGACTCTATCATAGTCGGAGAGGACCTTGCTTTATCAGCAACACGCTCAGGAGCTCCTGAACACTGGCCATGCATACCGTTGTTTCTGCTCTGCGGAGCGCCTCAATGAGATGGCTCAAAGCAAACATGCCGCTGGTCTACCTACGGGGTACGATAAGAGATGTCGAGAGATCCCAGGTGGGGAATCAGATTCACGCGCGAGGAATGGGGAGCCCCATGTCGTCCGCCTGAAGATCACCAATAGCTTCACCCCAAAGTTTACGGATCTGGTTCATGGGGAGTTCAAGCCGCCAAAGAAATCCAAGTCGGCTTCAGCCCTCGCGGGAGAGGATTCTATCATCCTGAAAACAGACGGCCTGCCAACC